>JAQFYM010000520.1:0-62028 GCA_034694785.1 Agrenia bidenticulata | reverse complement strand
TCTCCCAAGACCACGCTTCATCCCTAAAATCCTTAAAATACAATTACCTAGATGGCATTTACTCCCCATTTCCAACAGGTGTGATGCAAAAAATGAAATAAATTGGAAACCCCAAGGATAAATAAATATTGCAAGGAAACTAATTGTAAGTTATAAACCATAGATTGTTTATAATCACAGGATGACCTTCTTGCCTTTAATTTGTTGTTTGTTTTGTTATTGGCTCGTAATATCCAAAATGAGTAGGTTATTACGCATTAATAAGGAATATAATGACCACGGTTAGATATGCCCCTGACGCTTTATGTTTAATCGTCTGAGATTATAAAAAACAATTATAAGATAAATATATGGTTGGAACAGATTTATGAGGAACTCTAAATCTGCTAATCAAATGATATTTAATCTAAACTTGGAAAAAATTGTATATTTATTATTCAGATGTTAAAAATGGTTGTGTTGTAATGTGACCTGTTATCTGAATAAATAATAATTTACAATCGTTTTTAGTAATCTGTGAAATGAATATTTTCACATTCATGTGACGTATACGAACAAACAACTAATTTCATGTTTCGTTTATGTTGTAGTAATTAAGCGTTATTAAACTTCAGAAAAATTTCAGTCCATAATATTTCACCGAAAAGGTTTAAACCACCCTTTTAATTTTCGAAACGAACAATTTATTAATATTCATAGTCTATCATGTGAAAACTAATGACTAAAGTAACAATCTATCAAATAGGCGATATCTTATTCATAAGTTTATCAATTGGTCCAATCACTACTCAGGGCAGGAGTCATGTCGTCTTGCCAGTCTTTCTTTTTATAATTGACGCATCCATCACCTTCCTTCATGTCTTTCGAGGGGTCGTAATTGATCCCAGGATTGGACGCAGGTGTGTGCCAATAAGGTAGGCAATAAGCTGTATTTCCAAACTCTGAAAGCTTTGGAGTTATAGCATCTAGCATGGCTGGCCTGCTTTCAAGTATTATAAACATTTGTAAATGAATTCGCAATTTAAATTTTAAGATTTCTCTGCAAAATCGTACTTTGACTTTTTCCCTGGTGAGTTGAAAGTTTTGTCTTCTTCTTGTCTTGAATCTTGAAATAAGCTAAGACATTCAAACGAGAATTTTAAAAATACATTTCGAGATGCTCAAGTGTTATTGATAAATATTGAAATACCTTCCACCACAATTCTTGACATAAACCGGTCGTTTGATCCACTTGCGGTAGTTCGAAAAGCTCCTCGAAGCTCCAACACAACGATCCAAATTTAAAGCAAACTTCTTCAGGTCATACGCTTGAAATGCAAACTCGTATGCTTTCGGACCAAGTCCTGGGTAATACCTGTACATTAATGATTCATATACAATCTTAATTTTACTTGACTTAAAAACGACTAACAGCAAAGTAAGAAATACCATCGGTGCTGAATCCATCGGTTGAAAAACATTTCCATTTTTTTGTAAAAGTGACTATAGTCCGAAATATTTGCTTGAAAATGTCTCGCGCAATAATAGTGAGTGAACATAACAGTTTTCCAAGCCGTTTCTATTGGAAGATCTAGCTTAGTATCAGTCTCCAGTTCACATGGTATTCCAGATTGGAGAGTCCGGTTAGGTTTGCTCCCTCCGTGATATGAATATGAAATTTTGTCAAACTGTAATGAAAATCAGAAATTATGTCGCAAATCTTTTTTTAGACCAAGAAATAGTTGTGAATCATCAAAGCCCGACTGCAATAAATTAGCTAAACGCTTGCCTTATCCGGACATTGATCCTCTGTAGAGTTGGTGGTGCTTTTCGAAGGATTAGCAGCAGTTGAATTTTTATATTCAAAACTGAATGGAAGAGCACTATCCAGACATAATTTTAAGTTCTTATCAATCCTTTTTGCTTGCTCAGCATCTTGATTATCTGTGAATGGGTACAATCGCAAACTCTCGCCGACTGCCACGCGGAACATTCTAAGCAATCCGGTGAGTAGCATATGCGGAACTTCTTCATTGGGGCATACCTTTTCTAGGATCTTTCGTGACATTTGAAAGAACTTAAAATCTTCAATCTTTACCTCAGGTGTGAGATACCCTTTCAAGGAGAATGCCACATTAGCCATGATCATTCTCTTTGTCTGTTCTGTGATTTCGTTTATCGTCTTGTTGGTCAAGGAATACTTTTTAATTTTGTCGTCACAAGCTTTTGAAGAGGTATTGGCAGTGCTGCTATGATTATGTTCCACAGGGTAGTAGTCATCCTCCAAAGGGTCAACGTAGTCTGCAGGCATGGTGTTGTTATTGGTGCTGTTCGCAGTTGCTGGTTTCGGAGCCAATCCATTAGCTGGACACTCTGTACTGCACCTAGTGTCTTTGACAGTCTGTCCAGAAGATGAGGTTGGATTTAATGAGCCTTTACTCTTTTCTACAAATTTTAAAAGTTGTTAGTTTCAAATGTATCAATTTATGCCCAGGCTATCGTAGATTACTTGGTTTTTTGTTACCTTTCATATCAAAGTATTCATCTAAATCAAAACCTTCGTCGTAAGTATAGGGATTTTGCTCCCCAGCTACCTGGAAACAATCCTCTGATTGTTTGTATGGCTGTCTATCAGCATAGTATTTCAAAGCAAATGCTCTTTTCATTGGGGATTCATGTTCAATGCATCGCTTAGAATTTTTAGACAAAATTTCCTGTGTTCGAAATATTCCTCCAAGATGCTGGTCATATTTGGAATGAGAGTAGGTGTAATCGAATCCAATTGGTAACTCTTGAATATATTCGAAACCCACGGTAGCTTGGAAATGATAGGGCATAAATGCACTATTTGCGTAACCAATGCTTCGAATATATCGTACCTAAACAGTATGATTAATAATAAACATATTTTACTCTCGTCTAACTGTAATCAGAATTAAATGCTTGAAAAAAAATTGGTTACGTCTTTGTCAACCGGGAAGCATGTTCCATTATAAGCGATTATAACCTTTGCCGTACGATCACACCAACCCTTGGCGAAAACCCACCTATTTAAATGATAATATTATTCGAAATCTTAAATGGTATGAACTTTTTTTTACTGATTAAACGTACACTCCGTGCCCACAGGCACATCCGACTTTAATCGGGTCCTTGAACCAGAATCCGGAGGAGCACTTATCAGCATTGGTAGCTCCAATTATATTCCCCTCAGCCCCACCCGGAGGCTTACACAATCTAAGCCATCCTCCTGGCCCTGTAAATTCGTTAATTTTCGAATAAGTAACTGCGGATTCTAAAGGTATAGTATAAACTATTAGAAATAAAGAAAGAACTAAAGTGCAAAAATCCATTTCGGAATGATAAGGGTCTATGCAAATACTAAAAAGAATTTACATTTAGCACAGGTGAGATATTCATCGTATTTTCTGTAGAGTTTGGATGAGCACTTTCACTACTCGTTATTTGTTGACATAAGTTCCATCGTCATGTTTGAATTTAATTTAAATTAGAATGTAGAGCTATTGTTTGTGACGCGTTTGTTTTATGAAACAATGAGCTTTCGGTTTTATGAAAGTGAAATTGAACCAATATTATTATGTTTGCTGTTTTAACTGTCAACTGTGTATCTGTAGTACCTTGTGTAGTATACGATATACTTTGTTGGTCGGTTAAACGGGTATAGCTTTAAATTTTACCTTTCTTAGTTTTATTAATGACTAGAGTACTATCATGCATGCAGTATTTTTCATGACTAAGTAATCGTGGATCGTTACGGCAAAGTTTTATTTGATTCGTATTCCCATAATTCCAGACTTATAGTTAATGATATAATAATTCAGAATTTGACGAGTAGATGTATACTGATGTGATTAAATCGGGAAAGTTCCGATATCCCCCGTAATGCTTTCTCTTTTCATATTGAATGGTTAGCATTTGCCCCTAGTTTTCTCACTTTCTCCCTAAAAACCCGGGCATTTTCTAGAAAGTATCTTTTAAAATTATTTGAGTAAAACATAGCTCTACGAATGTGATTAGTTGCATCAAATCAAACTAAATATATAGCCTTAGCCGTAGTAAACATTATTAACAATTGTTAACAGGATATAATTATGTAGAATGTCTGCATCTACGGAGGAATTGCAGTTTCCAGAACCATCTGCTCCTTCCCTTACCGATATTGAACCAGCATACAAAGTTAATAGAAAACTTAGTTTGGGTCCAACTTCTTCAACCTTTGAGCCTTGTAAATTTGAAAGTCCATCTTCAACTGTTGAGCTCACCGTCTCAGCAAAGTAAGCTTGGGGGAAATTGGAATGTAATTAAGAGAACATTAAATTTCACAAAGTTAGCTTTCATTTCCAGGGATCTTCTTAATAGAGACACCATTTCCAAATCAGATCCCGTGTGTATTCTCTACGTGCAAGATTCTGCAACTCAACAGGATTGGATAGAAATTAATCGGACTGAATGTGTCAAAAATGATCTCAGTCCCCAATGGAGTAAAAAATTTGTTTTGGAATACAAATTCGAAGAGAGACTGGTAATTTTTTAAACAACTGATTTATAGGTTTAAAGTTGTATCAATACATAACATCAATACATTCATTTATTATTTTCCTGAATAATTCTTCAGATTATAAGATTCAAAATCTACGATTGGGACGGAAAATCGCAAACCCTTAATACTCATGACTTTTTGGGGAAAATTGACTGTGCACTGGGTGAGATCATCTCATCTCCACATGGAAAGGTATCTAATTTATATGAAAGTATAGAGCTACAAAAATAATAAAAAAGGAATGTAAATTTTCATTTTCTTTTTTTGATTTTCAAAAAGTTTTCCAGAGATCTCCAGCTTCCAACCCTCTATTCCGACAAACAAAAGCCGTCAACAATTACAATTGTCGCAGAGGAGCTAGGAGAGTGCAAAAAAATATTGAATCTCAAAATTGGCTGCAGGATCGTAGATAAAAGCTTTGGAAAGTGCACCCCCTGCTTAGTAATCTCCAAGCAATTGGATGATGGATCTTGGATTCTATTGCACAGGGCAGATCGCTTTGATCGAAATCTTTATCTCAAAATTTATTCCATCACAAGTGGAGGAAATATGGAAAGGCTCCTGAAATGGCAAGTTTTCAACAAACACCAAAATTCTAAGCTCGTTGGTGCGAAATTAGTTGGAGAGTTTAGAACAAACTATTTGGAGCTTATTGAACGTAGGAAATGGGAAATAATAAGTAGGAAATTAACGAAATAGACTATTACGAATAAGGTTTTAAATATTTCCAGGTTATCAAGGTTCTCGAACTCCGTTTGAGTTGATAAATCGAAGTAAGTTTCCGAGCAATAAATCCAGTAGCAATAGCACACCGACCGGTTTCATCGATTTATTACATCTTAGCGTCGAGGACGACGTAACATTCCTCGACCATATGAAGAATGGAGTCGAACTTTCGATATCTGTAGCAATTGACTTTACAAGTATATTTATAAATCTTAAATGGTTGGCAATCTTAAGATTGTAATTATTGCTATCATTCTAATTTAGTTTCAAATGGAGATCCTGCACGTTATACATCTTTACATTACAAACATGGAGGACTCGACAACCCGTACGTGTTGGCCATCAAAACCGTTGGTATGCCCGTCCATTGTCTATGAAATATTTCAGTTAAATCGATGAATAGTCTGTACTAAATTGTCGTATTTTATGTTTAGGGGAGGTAATCCAAGACTACAGTTTAGATAAACGCTTTGCAGCGTTCGGATTCGGGGCCAAAGGATTTCCAGCCGGAAATAGGGTCTCACACAATTTCCCCATCAATTTTAAGCAAAATAATCCATATTGTGAAGGAATTGATGGAATTTTGTTTTCCTACTATCGCTGTTTAAAACGACGTATGCTGAATTCAAATCTATCCAAGTAATTACCTCAATATTAAGATATTTTATTTTTGATCATTATCTAGTAAAGTTATTTGGCCCAACGTGTTTTGCACCGGTGATACGAGAACAAGCCAGGATTGCAAAGGAGGATAAGAGTGGAAAGAAATATTTCTTGCTACTTATCTTAACTGATGGAATAATATGCGGTAAAATGTTTTATACTGCCTTATTAATTTGTTCTGAAAATTGTCGATCTAAAAATGAATTCCGACAAAAGACCCCGATACAACGCGTGATGCGATCGTGAAAGCATCCGAATTGCCCATGTCTATTATCATTATTGGGGTGGGGGACGAAGACTTCACAGACATGGAGAAGTTGGACTGTGATGGAAGCCTTTTAAAATCCTCCAATGGCAAGAAAGCCTTGAGGGACATTGTACAGTTTGTTGGTAAGCTATTTGATAAATGATTTAAGAAAATATGAATGTGGAAACTACTTTGAATTTATCATGCTGGTGCACTCGTTTAGAATTGAAGAAATTTATTAACTTCAAATCACTCAACCCAATAAGTTCAACTACCAAAGCTGCATTAACTCAGACGATTCTTGCAGAGTTGCCTCAGCAAGTTTGCGAGTGGATGAAGACATCGGTTCGATAAATATTGCATACGATGAGTTTTCCAGCACTGAGTTCGAAATCGATACATTCCTCTTTGTTCCGTGATTGCATGCATGGCATGCATGGTATGTACGAAATAAATCATAGGCTGTCTGTATGTAGTCTTGTGGTATTTTAAGTAATTCCCGAACCATACCGGTCGATTATCTTGCCAAAATTCAATTCTCCAGAGACAGTTTTAATAATTTTCACCCATGGACTGGGCCGTGGTTAAATTTTTATTCAAAACAAAATTGGACTTTGCACCCATGAAGAACAAGACTTTTCAGTATGTCTTTGAACCATGGTGCTCTACTTTCTAAACTTTTTTGCCCGAATCTACCTGTGTCAAGACACGACTTCCGTTTCTAACCTGTATGCAATCAATACTGTCATAATTTTGTGACCAACATATATGCAAATGTAGATCGTCTATAATTAGTATTAGAAAATTTTCAAAAGTCAACAGACTATGAGGGATTGTACTGCAACAATATGTATACTGCAGTGGAAATTGCAAGCTGTTGCTGATGAATCATAGAATCATGCGACGAAAAAGTACAATTGCCTTTTAGCGTGTCTCTCAGAAGTCTCCAGGGGTTGAGTCTTGAGTGTCGGAACATCTGCAGAAAGCATTGGAATTTTACCATGCTACACTGCATAAAGTAGTTTTGGAAAGTCTCGCACTTTCCGGAGAGTAGTTTTTGCGAATTGAGATGTAGACGAACGGGTAGTCGGGTGCAGAGAAAGTGTATTATGATGGAAAAGCAGTTACCCGGAGGGGATCAATAAAATCCTTGCGTACTGGGGATTCCAGTCTACCCGTTTATCACAGCACAAGAGTCAGGGTGGTAAAGCGGGCAGATGCACTCTACTATTTTCCCAATGTGACATTATTCATCTCCTTCATTCCTACGGATTCTATGTAGTAGTAAATGGCATCCCAGTCTTAGTTAACCTTTCGGATCCGGGAGCAACAACCAAACGCTCACAGTCCCTATAGTCTACTTCCTAAACATTAATTGAGAAAACAAAGGCGAGGATGAGTGTTCGTGAAAAGAAAAATAAATTTCCACGATCAACCCCCACCGACGGGGTAGCCACGAGTTCTGAGAATGAAGAAGTTCTGTCACCTCAGCACTGTCCTCGGAGACCTCAGTTTGTCCTCCCATCAACAAATGTGGAGCTTACCATTTCAGCACAGTGAGTAACTTCCCGTTGTAAATCATTTTATTGCCTGGGAGAGGGAACAAATGCTTGATTTTTGATCGTCTAAATCCATGTTAATGCTTTATTTCTGTGTACCCGATGCAAACAGGAATCTTGTTGACCGCGATAAGCTCTCACGGTCAGATCCTGTCCTGATAATGTACCTCACGAAACCTCATAGGAAACATTGGGTTGAATTTGGAAGAACGGAAACTTTACAAAATACATTTAATCCTGTTTGGAATACTAAATTTATCATCCCATTCAACTTTGAGGAGCGACAGGTATCATAAAACACATTAGAGATATTCCTGGGTGTACTTTGGGTCTGATTGATTTACAACTGTTGATTGTAATGGTTCTTGGAATCTCCAGAGCCTCCTTTTCAAGATATTTGATTGGGACAAAGAATCTAGCTCATTGAATGACCAAGATTTCCTTGGAATGTTGGACTGCACTTTGGGTGAAATCATCTCCGCTCCAAATAGAAAGGTAAACATCTAGAATTCTGCTACACTTGATTCGAGCGTATAAAACCATTTAAGTAGTTCTACTACAATTACAAAAACCGATCTCTTTTAACTTGTAGTTCACAAGGAAACTTGCAGTGCCTCATCTAATATTCAGTCAAAATGACCAACCATCCATGATCTCTATTGTTGCCGAGGAAGTGAGTGAGAAAGAGGGTAAAGAAGTAATTGGCTTCCGCATTAATTGCACCGATCTTAGGAATCGCGGGATGCTCAGCAAACACGACCCATACCTCATCGTTTCTAAACAACTTGACGATGGTTCATGGTCAGTGGTCCGAAAAACGGAAGTGGCGGAGAACACACGGCATCCCAATTGGAGATACTTCTCCTGTCGAAAGTCGGCCTTAACTAGAGGGAGTCAAGCTGGAAAGGCACTTAAATGGCAAGTGCTATACTGGAGCCATCACGGCCCTGCAAAATCTGTCGGTGAATTTGAAGCAACATTGGCCGAAATTATGGAGCGTACGTTGTCATTTTCCAATTAGAACAGATGCACCGCATATTTACTTCATTAAGTGACTCATTAACGTTTCCTGTATTTACCTTGTAGTTTATAAGGAGGGCAAGGCAACCTTCCCCCTAATTAACCTGCGGAAGAAAGCTGCCAACAAGTCTTATGAAAATTCTGGCCTACTGCACATCCAGGAATTACGGATTGATGAGAAAAAATCCTTCGTGGATTACCTTCAGATGGGTATTCAGCTTCAGTGGACGATCGTAATCGATTATTCTTCACATAACAAGAACATCAAACTGCCTCAGTCATATCATTATGTCGATGGGGAACAGGATAACCGATATGTTACAGCTATAAAAGCCGTGGGTAAATAAATTGATTTTTTTCATAAATTTCCCTGAATATATTTAAAAAGTAGATAGTGTCAGACCTGTGATCCAATCGGTGTTCGGTGTGTAGGAGATGTTCTCCAGGATTATGACGCGGATAAAAAATTCCCCGTATTTGGATTCGGTGCAAAACCTTCATCGTCCGAATTGGTGTCCCAATACTTCCCCATCAATTACGATTCTGATAATCCAGCATGCGATGGGATTGAAGGGATTCTGAAGGCGTACCACGAGGCTCTAACCAAAGGTGTGTGCCTTGTCCCGATTTGCTACTGCACACGCAAACATGCAATTTCCGTGGATCAAGTATAGATTACTTATGACTCAACGTATTTTTTTCTACTTAAAACAGTGACGATAAGCACCCCGGCTATTTTTTCGGAATCAATCAAACAAACAGCCAAACTGGCCAAGGCGAATCAAACCGGACAGAAGTATTATGTCCTTCTGATTATTACAAGGGGGATTATAAATGGTAGTTCCGTACTTTCGGGATTTCTGAACTTGATCAATCATCGTAAATTGATCAAATGCTTAATCATTATGAGAGGTTATTCAACTTCCTTGTGTATGTGTAGATAAAATTGCAACAATAGAAACCATTATTGCATCTTCCGGGTTGCCTATGTCGATAATCATAGTATGTGTTGGAGATAACAATTTTGAATCGATGGTCGAACTCGACAGCGACGGACGCCTGTTGCAGCTGAACGGCAAAAAAGCCCAAAGAGATATCGTGCAAGCTGTTGGTATGAAAATATTATCAGATCATTGATAATGCTAGGCTTCAGTAATTGTTTATTAATCGAAATTTTAATCATCTCAGACTTCAAGAAATTTCTTGCAACTACTCGAGATGAACGAGGAAACAAGGTTACATTTGTTCGGAAACGAGCACTAGCCTCAGAAGTTCTTGCAGAATTGCCATACCAAGTTGTTAATTGGATGGAATCTTTTCGGCCAGCAGATCCGACTGCTTCCCCGTAGAGCAAGAAGAGCAACAGAATGTCTCCCATTAACATTTCAAGTGCATTAGCTACATACTTCCATGATTTTAAGCTTAAAAATCTTTTATCTTAAAGCATAACCCGATACCGTCTTTTTGCTACATAATCAGCACTTCGCTTCAGACTTGAACCGAGAGCTTCAAATAAGTTCCAGTTTTATTACAGATCTGATTTACCGGATTCAACATACTATACTCATCAAAATAATATCGATAACTTAAAATTACTTAACTTTATTTGAAATCAAGACAAACAACGAATGCTACTTCTACGACCGTCACAGATTCAGAGACAGACAAGCTTTATAAAATATGAATTACTAACACTACTAACACACGACCAAACCAAGTTAACCAAGCCTATAGCTTCCTTCCATACCTCAACGAACTTGAAAGCAACTCTTATCCATTTACTACCTAAAGTGCCACGAACAATGGCTTAAATACGCATAATTTTAACGAACTTCCCAAACCTAAGTTTATAATACAAATATAGGGCCTTCCAATGAACCTAGGCACAACTAATAACTTAACCTTTTAAAACTCCAACAGAAACGAATAAACATTTCTTGACAGTGTATTCAGCAAACTGCAAGCCTTTAATTAGTAATAAATAACTATTGAAATTGTAGAGCACTCTGAAAAGGAACTTGCTGTATATATGAATAAAAAGGCTGCGCTTGAAGTACAAAACTAATCATATTAAAACGCTTGATCGTAATATTCCCAAAATCTTTGTATCTTATTATCTGCTATGATTCATAAGCAAGTTTACTATGGCCATCTCAAAATGTCCACGACTACTCAATTACAAATTAACGAAAAACAAGTCTGTGAATGAACTAACTATTTAAAAATCATTGGAGCACATTTTCAGCCAGCTTTCAACAATTTCCACGGAAGATAGCCATAAATTGCAGAGTTAATGAACCCGAACATCTATAATTACAAGTCCAAATTACTCCTTACTCGTGTGTACTTTTAAAAATTTGATTAAAAATCCGTATTTGAAGTTTAATATAACGAGGTGACAAAAACATACCATTGAAAACAGCCTGGTCACGAAATCCTCACCATTATGACCATATTTTAGTAGGGAGATCAAGAAGAACACATCAGTTGCAGCTAAGATCAAGCTCGCTATTACGTGATATACTATATCCTTGAACAATAGAAATTGAGACAAGGAAACTTATAATCACTTCAATGTTTTAATTTTAAAACGGAAAAATATTTAATTGAAGATTTTATAATATTATATAATTACGATTCGTATTATAGTATCTGTTACTACGAAATATTCAAACAGAACTCCAAAGATCCATAAAAATGAGATGATGAAGCAGACAATCACAGCTACAAGAAATGCTTCGTCCCTAGAGTCATAGGAGTAGTATGAGTTCCCTATAAGAATTAGATTGATGAGGCCAACAATCTGAAATCCCATTAATTTTGAGAACAATTAACGAATCAAAGCTTTGAAATCAACTTAAACTTTTAAAACTCACCACTGTGGCTATTTTTAGCCGACCTATGAAGTCAAAAAAGATATCCGTATTGATTAACATGGTGGAATGCTCTTTTGACCAAAAGCGATACTGAAAGAGCTCACGAGTGGTGAAAGCTTTTTCTGACTTTATGTGACATAGAGAGTCAAACACTTTGATGAAATTATCATATAAGTGACAAGTGTAAGTATATGTAGGCCAAGCTGAACGACAAACGCATCTAATGGATAAAAACTTTCCTCTAAAAGTCATGCCGCAGCTGCTGGAGATAACGGGAGGAGAGGGAAGATCTATTCTGTTATCGTCATGGGTCATAGATAGAGATAATTTTTGTACTGGCTAGCAGTAGTCAGTGGGATGAGCTTCCAGATTAAGATGACATAAGGCTGTCTAATTTGTAAATGAGCGAGTGTCATTCTTTTTTAGAAATGTTTAGGCTTTCCTCTCATACCACATACTCTTATTAATCCATTTACCAATCGCACACATCTTCCATAAACTTTCACTCTCGTGTCATCATATGGATCTCTGCTTCTATTTTTTTAAACTGATTTATATCCTCGTAGTATGATTCTGGAAATACTGTTGACTGAACACAATACGTGGACCCATGTAGTTTTAAACAAATCATCGTTTTCCATTTTAGACATTTGCATCTAACTTAATAGTAAAAGTAGTTTTTTTAACATGTTGTGCGGATAATTCGCTGTCTGTAATTTCTAGGCTAGTAAAATTGTTATACATATTTTAAGGTATTTGTCATGCAATAACTGTAATATAGTCCATCATACGAACAAACTATTGTTCCAAGTATAAGCAAACAAAATAGAAACCGTCAGTCCAGCCAGGGTGTACAGAAAGTAATTTAAAGGGAAAGAAAAATTTATTTTGTACGCGAGTAGAATGTTCTATTTTATTGTTCGTCAAATGCATTATTTAGAGCAGTAGGTAGTTTACTTGGCTGTGTTTTTCCTCATTGTTTCTTAGTGATGGGAGAAGCATGCTGTAAAGACGAAGCGTATACATTTCAGCACAAAAAAGCAAGCCCTTACTTAAGAATAGCTATATTTCCAAAATAAGACCGTCACAAATCTGATCGCCAGTGGCTTCAATAATATGGACTATGTCTGATCCACTATACCACTCGAACCTTTACCTTTACACTTACACGTGTGTCTGGAACATCGATGGACGCAGAAGAGCTATAGTTTCTACAGCAACACCCTTTCAATCTTCCAAGCACCAAATACCTTTCAAAGCTATATAGGCTTGAACAACCCCTTGTGAATTATATTGCCCTCTTGTAACCTGACCTTTTCGCATCGCTAAAGAAAGGCCCAACAAAGTCAAACTCAAACACCGAAATTTCATCATCTTTGAATAGAGATGAATCAAGTATATAAAAAAATAGATGTTGAAATTCAATTCAGAATCGTCTCCGGAGGATGGCTCAAGTAGGGAAAAGCGAGTTAAGTCTTTAGAATTCATAAACAAGACAGTGATGAGGTGATGACGAGCTAGGTGATGATGAGGTGATAAATTCCATTGCTCTCAAACCCCAGAAATAGGTTCTTTTGAGACTATGAATAAACCCAAGATTGAATTTTGAATTCCAAATGTGATTGTAAAAACTTTGCATTGCTATTTCAAAAAGAAAGTATTGGAATTATTAGAAAAAGGCCCATTAGTGGCAATTGAAAAGGCAAAAGTAAAAAGTTTTGGCCTTTGGATTTAATATGCGTATGCGTATGCGTAATAAAAATACCCGATTTTTTTCGACATTTGTAAAAGTATTTCCGACCATTGCCCCAAAATTGATTGGGATTTCTTTCGGGACTCAGCCGTTTTATAGAAGCTTCTGAATTTGAAAGAAGTAGGCTTTTTGAATGGTTCATCTGAGAGTATTCCTTAATTTTTTGGAAGGTTTTGAAGATCAGTATTCTTTAATCTCTGAATAGATTACAACACTCATCATCAAAACAAAAAATACAATTCCTATCATCATACCACAACCGGCACAACCACAGGATTATACTCGATCGTTCTGGCCGACAATTCTAGTTTTATAAGGGTAACTAAAGACGGAACACATAACTTACGAAGTCATCGATGGACGATGGGGCATGAGAGAGAGAGAAATGAACTTATGGAATATGCATTATTGTTTTTTCTCCGTAGAGATTCCTCCACCTTTAAATTCTACGAACGGTTAATTTCACATATTATCTAATTCCGGAAATAAATTGAAGTCCCATAGAAGCGATACTGCACAATAAATAGCACCCTTCTGCATTTCTTTCATCTCTAGTTTGAAACTCTATTCAGCCCTAGCCCCTAGCCAATGCATTGTTTTCTAAAAAAAAAAAGTTGCTTCGCTAATAAATTTACCTCATGGTCCAAGCATGCCCATCTTCGAATTTATCCTTCATACTGACTTGACGCTTACGCGAAAAAAATGCAACTTATTTGGACAAGTTTAACGAGAGTTATCGTAATGATCTAATGATGGACGTTTGTATTTAGTTTGCAATGTGATGAAGAGTCGAACAGAGGGTGACATGGTGATTATTAGCCTAGGGTCAGGTTGAAAGTTCAACGTCCCATTGATTTAGATTTGGCGCTGATCACGTATGTATACAATAAGCAAGTCGTTTAGTTAAGTTCACTGTCGCAGTTCTCATTCTAAACCCGAGTGGAATTAACAATCCCTTCGATTTTTTTCAGAATACCAGACCGGAGTCCCGACGAAGCCATCATTGTTTTTTATAAGCTCTTAATTGCCGTTTGAAACTGAAGAAAATGTAAGGTTATTTTTAAAAACACTGTTTACAATATTAGAGCGTCAGTAACAATATCAGAAATACGTTTTTAATCTCGATAGATTACGTTACCTTGTTCGGGTTTACCCATGCATCTATAATACTGTCTAATTATCTAGATAAATTCCTTGTGAAGACAAAGATTACTGGGTCAGTCAACACAGTTGCAGAAAGAAATACAATGTCAAGGAACGCAGCGCAGTCGAAAGGTATGAGGGGCAACTCCGGCACAAGCATAGGAGATTTGGATAAGCAAATCGAAAAATTGAAGAGGTGTGAAATTATCAAAGAAGCAGAAGTAAAAGCACTTTGTGCTAAAGCCAGAGAAATTCTGGTCGACGAATCCAACGTCCAGAGGATCGACTCACCAGTCACTGTAAGGTTTTTTTTATTTTGAAAATTGTTATGGGATCAAAATTGTTGGTAGTATTTATTTGATTTATTATGTCCACAGATTTGCGGAGATATTCATGGACAGTTGTATGATCTCAAAGAACTTTTCAAGGTTGGAGGGGATGTCCCTGAAACGAACTATGTGTTTTTGGGAGATTTTGTAGACCGTGGTTTCTACTCTGTCGAGACTTTCTTGTTACTACTTGCAATGAAAGTAAAGTTCAAATTCATCCAACTTTGACAATTTTACTAAACTTAATGATTGTGACGTTGTCAATTTCCAAACATTCTGTAGGTCCGATATCCAGATCGAATAACGCTAATCCGGGGGAATCATGAATCTCGTCAAATCACCCAGGTTTATGGATTCTACGACGAGTGCCTTCGAAAATATGGTTCTATAACTGTTTGGCGATATTGTACCGAAATATTTGACTACCTTACTCTGTCTGTAATCATCGACAGCAAGGTGATAAATTTTGGCGCACAGTGAGGAACATAAATATAAACATCATCATCGTATGTTCATGACATTGTCCGTTTCAGATTTTCTGTGTTCATGGTGGGCTGTCTCCAGCAATTCAGACCCTTGATGAGGTGCGAGCAATCGATAGAAAGCAAGAAGTTCCTCATGAAGGAGCAATGTGTGATTTATTATGGTCGGATCCTGAAGGTATACTTCAAAAAGCTTAATTAATTTTGTTATTTGAAGTTTTTATGAAGGAAATTTTTTATTTACACTCTTATAGATGGTAAGTTCCTCGTTTGAACCCCCAGAGTTTTGCTTTCCTTTAATAGGATGCAGATATCACTTTCATCGTAACCTATACTTTCGTACTTGGAGTGCAGAGATTAGATTACCTCAAGACTCAACGGCTTGTTTGTACATTCATCATGGGCTTGTCCACCCGTACACGTAAAGACTGGGTTGCAGGCTAATAATATGAATGAATTATCGAATTCATTGCTCAGTTGGTTGTAATTGTAATCCACCATGCATATCAACTCAAAATCAAAAGTTTCAATTTAGTTATATGTGTAGTTCATTACTTTTTTCCAAACTTCTACTAAACAATATCCATCTTACTCTCATGCTCTGAAGTTGTATGCCCTGTTGTAGATACTTCAGGCTGGGGTGTCAGCCCTCGAGGAGCTGGGTTTCTTTTCGGTCCTGACGTAGTAGCGAAATTTAACGCTGATAACGATATCCAAATGATCGCCAGGGCACATCAACTCGTAATGGAAGGATATAAGTGGCAATTTCATGATACTGTAGCAACGGTCTGGAGCGCTCCAAATTACTGCTACAGGTATTTAATTATTAGATCATTTCATATCCTTGTAATTTATACCTACAAATTCTTCAAATTGAGATGTGGAAATGTTGCTGCGATATTGGAGTTGGATGAACACCTTCAAAAGGAGTTTATCATATTTGATGCAGCCCCTCAAGAACAGCGAGGTGTTCCGTCGAAAAAGTCTCAGGCGGACTATTTTCTTTAAACTTCTAGTTTATTTATAAATACAATAAAATGTAATAATTCATTTTCTGTAATTATTGTTCTTATTAAACAGCGAAATATTATTGTCTATAAAAGAAAGCAAGGTCCCTGAAAAAGTTTGAAAATTCTGCAAGGTTATCTGATTTCTAACTAAACAAACAAATGTATTTAGTCGATTTAGAATTCAATTAGCGTTAACAAGAGCTTAGATTGCTGCACTTGTAATCGTTTAAACTTTTTTAAGGGGTCAGTATTTTTTTATTTGCAATATTAATTCTAGGACTAAAATATAATAATCTCCCCCATTGCTAAAAAATCTGGAATTTGAATTTTGGGAAAAGACTTTTAGAAACTTAAGTAGCTTGTGTTTATTATTTTTTGTGGTGAAATGTGCAAGGGTCTTTTGACCGTTGACCGTGTAAAACTTGTGTAATAATTTGGTCTACCCATTGATAAAATATAGCAGCTCACCTCAAAATCAAAATCAGTAAACGTTGAAAAAAATAACTGTTTTGAATTTATTATAAGCAAGGCTAAAAACTTTATGGTTGTATAAACATAAATATGTTTTCGTCTTTATTTTTGCACAATCTTTGCTTCCAGGAAAAATCCTTTCATCTAAATTAATTCCACCTTCATAGTCAGGGAAGCGGAATTAATTTTGTTTTGGATTTCCAGAATTCTGGCCAGCTAGGTTGCTTACACAAAAGGCATGTCAAATCCTAACAAAATGAGTTTTTTACAACAAATTCGTGCGTACAGAGTGTAACCATATGGATGGAAAATCAAGAGATACGAGTATCCTCCAAATATATGCTTTCGAATAGTTGATGAGCAGTAAATTCAAAGTGTCAATAAACAAAGCTTCAGTTAACCTGCTAGTCAGTGACTGACGCGATGAAGCATTAAACTCTGCTCATAAAAAGAAACAAGTTCCAAGTAATTTGATATCAATGTGCTGAAGTCAAACTGCTTGATGAAATCCTGCTGAGTGCATCTCATAGATCTATCTCGAAAAGCTACGAATAATTAAAATTCTACATGTTTTAACACAAAATGAGTGGATTTGGATGGCGGTGTGGAATAAACAGGGTCATGTCTTTATAGATCTTTAATGATTACTAACACGCTGCAACAGCCTTTCATATGAGAGAAATATTAGACTCATGTCAAGGTAAATTAAAGCACTAATGGACCCTCATGATCCCAAATTCTCATTTGACTACATTTTGCAGGAGACATCAACTTATAGCACTAAGCCGTTGCAGAACTTGGAGAAAGTTCAAGAGAGCGTTCAAGTAAAAGCGGTGGTGGCTCTTTAGTGGTATGTGTGGGGGTAGTCTCACAGCATTCGATTGAATTGACAAAGAGGCTTCTGGAAGTGAAGTAATGCACTAAGTTAACATACATTCTTCTACGTATGGGAACATCAAAGTATGACTACTTGGACTTGAATTGTATATGTGACTTTCTGTAGTGTGTAAACCCACTTTTTACGGACATCCGATTCTTGGACACCCCTCAGTTATGGACGCATGAATGATTTTAGATGAGTCTCCAAGTTATCTCGAACCTAAAGGGGTTCCTTATCAAGGTTTATTTTTTTGGCCGTTCTCTCAATACCCCTCCCCTGTGCCAAAACGGAATAAATATAATTTCCGCAACAGTTGGAAGAAAGGGGAAATGCTGCAATCGAATCCTCGAAAAATTTGTAAAAATACCCCTTCGATTTTACTCACTCTAATTGGGTTCAAATATTCATATTGATTCGATTTTTCCGAGTTATTGATTGCACTCTTGCTCAAGATTCCCCCTATTCCGCCCTTCTTTGCTCCAGATAAGTGCCCACAAAAAGAGGGCTTACTCTATCTATATAGTCAATCGTTTGGAAGGCCATGTATACAACACTCTCATCTCATGTGCCGGTTTGTCAGATATGAAACCAGGATGTAGTAATTCTGAACTGTTCAGTTTCTCCGTGTTTTCGGATCTGCGAGCAATAGCCCCTCCACTCTCCTTCCAGAACTTCTTATCTATCTATACATCGTGTTATCGCCAAATTTTCCTCGGCACTAAAAATAGAACTGGTATTATTGACTTTGCAGTCCAGAGTAAATGCATTGTCGGTTTAAATCTTAAATAACTCATCATCATTATGGTAAATATATTAAAAACTACAACGGACGAATTTCCAGTGACTGCGATGCCAATAGACCACACAAGTTGGAATGAGGGAAGACTTGTTAGCATAAGATGCTGTGAAAAAAAGCTGAACTCTTTCATTAAGCTCAGTGTTCTGGATATCCTAGATATCGTGGGAAGTGTGCCACTCCACTAGGCTTTAGAATTTTGTGGTGTTCGTGGACTCCCTAGGACGCATACACTTTCCTATCGTGATCCCTTCCCCTGCTAAAACGGTTAACGAAGGAGAGCTGTTCTTAATGAGGCTTGTTTGTGGTGAAAGTAAAATTCTTCCACCACCATGGCATTGCCCAGGCTTTCTCCTCATAGCACTCGCATTACAATGCAGTAAGTGGTTTTTATCCTCAGACCTCTTTTTACTCATTTTGTGACTCTTATAACATTTCATTTTTAAAGTTTTTAGGGGTTTGGTTATTGAGGGCTTTTATTTTAACTAGGAGAAGTATTTTAACTTGTAATGCCTGTAGTATTTATGCAATGAATGTTTTATGTGAAATAGAGTCCAATTTAAATAGGATTGCAGGTAATCCGATTGCTTCAAGAGTTTCTAAGGACTCTGAGAATGTGGGATGGTAACCTCGTGTACATTGAATTACCATTGGTAATGGACGGAATAATTTGGGGATTTTAAAAATCTAAAAAAATAGCCTATCAATCTCTAAATGTCGACTATGCTTATTTTTAGAAGAGTAGCCGAGAAGAGTGGAAATACTTGAGTTTGAAATATCTAGCAGAGCTCTTACAAAAGTTATTAAAAAAGCTTCAAGGGAATCTTCACACTTGTTTCCCACGAACTAAGTTAAGTAAGAAAGTAATAAGTCAATAAAATTGGGACATGGAGAAAAAATGCAATTCGTTAAAGAAATCATTTCATCTTGGTCTTAATACATGGTAAAAACGGATGCTATCTTCTCCGAGTGGCTCCTATTTGCACTTTGTAGGTTCGAAAAGCCTAGAGTGTATGAGCATGAGACATTGCCACATTCCTATAATATATTTCATCCCCCAATCTCATGAGATATTCCCCCCTCATCTTATCTCATTTCTCCGTTCGTCACTTATCTCATTTCCAAATCCAAGAAGGTAATGCAAGGCTCAACCATATGGCTTTTTCCAGCTTCCGGATTTTTCCCATTTCGGTCCTAAGGAGTTTTTTTTCTGGAAGGCTCTTACATCTTCCATGATATATATAATCGTAGTAGCAGTCTATTCCTTATCCTTGGGCAAGCCCCGGTGATGAATAAAGGTGAAATAGCATCCTTATATACTTATGAGTGCAAAAGGACTCTCTATCTCTCTCTCTATCAGCAAAGAGAGATCCATTTGAGAGGATTCTCACAGTACCTATGTAGTCTCGGTCTCGTCTCTTTAGTACTCAAGGCTTCTCCTTGTGTCTTGAAAAACTTAGTTATCTCGCCGCATATTGCACATTAAGTACAAGGATGAAAAAACGTGTCTCAAAGGGTTCCAAATTTTGCTTGGAAGTAGTTGGAAGGAGAAGTAGTACTCTTGCCATGATGAGACGAAGCACAGTAGGAGCTAGAGGACTTCGACTTGTATGAAACCCTAATTTAAATTATGTTCAATTTACAAATAAAATTCCACTGCTCCTTGCCGACAAGTTAAGAAATTATGTTTCGAATTACTTCCATGGCTGTCGGAACTACACGGCTTGAATTCAGTTTCAATTATTCAGATCATAATATAAAAGGGTGAGAGACAGAGATGTAGTGGGAAGGTACATCATTTTGTATACATTTTATGTAAGGACGTCGCTGAGAGTTTGTAAAGTGAGCCGTAGGCTAGTTGTGAGCTGAGACAGATTTACTTTCACTCCTCTTTTAATTTGACTTTTACCGAGTAGGAAGAAGTTGGACTGTAAATGATATATATAATGCATGGAATATTATATAGAATGCTTAAAAAGCGCAATAAATATGTACAAACAGTAGGCAGGCTTCAAGAAGACTTGTTCTACGTTGTAAATGTAAACAAGGTACGGTATTTATTTATTATTTATTAGGTATACTGGGAAGTTTTTATTTTCCCAAGCTCCATTCTTCGACTTGTCTTGTGCAAACAAAGTCACGTCAAGTTAAGTCTCAGTTGTAGTGAAACTCATTAAAATTTTTATGTCACATTCGATTCGAGGGACTTGTTGGGACTTGAGGACAATCGAATTTCCGCTCAAGAGCTCTTTCTGTTCATTTTGTTCCAATTTAGCCGGAATTCTTCAGCTCCTCGCCTAGATTGTTTTTCTCAATCCAGTACTCTGAATTAAAGTAATTTGTCTAGTCTATAATATTTGAGACCGAGAAATATTAACTTAGCATTGCCCTGTCATTGTCTTTCGAAATTCCATTGTTGCGTGGTTTCAAGGGAAATTGCTAAGTATGGAAAGAAACGGGGAATTGCTATTATACTTTTATTATAGTTTAGGAAAAAAAATGTATTCATTGACATAATTAGTGTAAAGGCACTTTTATTTTGATTCTGAGAATGTCTTCGCAGTAGCATTCCTGTCGAAAATATTTTTTTGAGGACATATAACAATGTTACAAATAAAATGCAGACATTTACATCTTCGATAATAAATTCTAGGTAAAAATGGCTAGCGAATCGAAATTCCTCAGCTTCGCAAGTTAAAAAAAAAGACTAAAGTTCTGCCCTAACGGTAAAATTCAAAATTGAGTTTAAAATCAGGAATGAAAAGAGTTGTAGCTAAATGTATCATACTTTGATGATAAATAACTACTAGTTGATGCATATAATTAAGTGCTCAAGGAACTCTTCATGTAATTCCCACCAGACACATTGAATTTCTCGCCTAATTTACTTCACAGGTGTACTTCTGACGGTGGGAATAAAACTGGAGAAAGTGACAGTACCATCAGTGAAAAGTATAGGGGACTCTGTAACGCTAGAATGTGATTACCTCCTGGAATCTGATACCCTCTATTCTCTGAAATGGTACAAATTTTTGAGAACATATAACAATGTTACAAATAAAATGCAGACATTTACATCTCCGAAATAGGTACAAAGATGGTCACGAAGTTTTTAGATACCTGCCGAACAGTCGACCATCGGTCGTAACATTTCCCTTCCCAGGCGTTCAACTAGATGTAAGTCTCACGTTTCTGAACTGTCTGAGCTGTGAATGTTCACCTCCTTTACTTTTCCCATGGAGAGGAATGAAGTTAATAAGTTTTTCCCATTAATTTCCTGCAGAAGCAACAACTCAGCGTAAACCGAGTTACGCTTGTAAACCTGGGCTTGAATAGTACGGGAGTCTACCAATGTGAGGTTTCCACGGAGTCTCCCCTTTTTCAAACTTTATTTAAGGAGAGGAATCTCACGGTTATAAGTAAGTGGGAGCAAAATATAAAAGAACTTAATGGAGATAGGATATAAAATATAGAGAGAACTTCACCAACTTACCTTTGAATTATGGACTACCCAACAAAACACAACCTCCTACTCAATCTTATTTTGGTAATTTTTCAGTTCCTCCCGATCCTCGAAATCCACGTCTATCGAAATTTCCACTGACTGTTCACATGCAAGATATTGTCCAAGGGAATTGCACGTCCTACAGAAGTTTACCCTCGGCTAATCTCACTTTTTTCATTAATGATGTTAAGGTAACTGCTACAATGATGCTCTTCTTTTTTACTCCTCTATATATTCTAGTTTTAAACGCAAAATTGACTTGCCTATCATATCTAGTGGATTCGAGTAGGTAGGAAACAATTTACTCTGAGATCTTGAGCTAATTCAAAAAGACAGGGGATGTCGGGTGTTGCAGTCTCGATTGGACAAAGAAAGGCACCAGAAAAATGATATAAAATCTAGCAAAAACACGAACAACAAGCTCGAGTACGTGACTTTTCTTGGTTTTCTACCAAATTCCTTGCCTTCTCGTTTAAGAGTCGAACAACTCTAAAGTTTGGAAGCAAACTTACAAACCTCTCAGTAGAATACGTGTAATTTGCTAGCTCATACCTATTCCAAGTGGAAAATGAGGCGAATCCTATACAATATGTTAGTGTAAGCCTTAGGAGGCATGTATACATGTATTTGGAAGCTAGACTAAGGTCATAAGAGAAGGTAGTTGATCCCAATCAAAAATGCTAAACTTGGGAAAGTCCAGTAGGTTCCGTATCTCTTTTGTAGATTTTGGTTACAACAGGAAGAGTAGTGGCTGAGCCGTAATATTAGATTCTATAGGGACGTCTCATTGAATTCAACTTTGTAAATTCATTTAACACTGAATCGAGACAAGTAATGAGTGATGAGAGAGAAGCCAGAGTTAACTTTGAGACTAGGAAGTTAGGTTTCTGAAACATGCTTGGAAACTTGTAACAAAGTTAAGAATGCGAGAAAGCAATTAAAACAGTTAAAGGCAATTTGCCAGAAGAAAGACTCAAATATATTTATAAGAGGAGAGGCTTGAAATAATTTTTGGACAAAAGAGGACACTTGGACGTAGAGAGGGGATATTTTGAAAATTTGGCATCCGTTTTTGTCTGACGATGACATTTTTTGGCAGTGGACTAGGTCAAATGTGACAGTGTATGAGCCAGTCAGCGAAATTGGTCGGGATGGATCTCAGGTCTTTACTTCCGTGCTGGGCCTCCAGTTCCGTGTGGAGAGCAGCCTGTTTCACAAAGGATCTATTCGTATCAAATGTGTTGCCTCAATTTTGGGCCATGAGTGGGAAACCAAGAGAACCATCACTCATCAGAATTACCACCCTCCACTATCTTCCTCTGGACGAAATCAATATTCCTCGGGTTCGTTTTCTAAAGACATTTTCAACTTTCTCTTTTACAACCACCCGTATTTCCAATGTTTAATGTTAGATGTGAGATATACGATCTTCTACATTCTACACAGTTAAGCCTACTAACACTTACATTTCTTCTAGTGTTTCTCAGCTGGAATTTTGCACCGGGGATGAAAAAAAATTAAACTACCTGTGTCAAAAAAACATGTTTTTTGTGGCAGTTTAGCAGAATTAGAAAAAACATTTTTTTCTAGTTGAATCAAATCTATTATTCAAATCTATTAAAACCTTTTTTATGCAGAAAATAAAAATTAAACATTAGTCAGCGGTCCAATTAAAGCTCAAGTAAAAAGTTTAATTTGTATCGGATCTCTGCATTTATTACATTATTTAAAAGCACTTTGATATTAAAAATTAGTTGCTATTTTGAATGTGATTGAAAAAAAATCTAAAAATCAAACGACTGTTTCACAGTTGCCTACCAGAATTTTTTCATTCTTTAAAATTTTTTTAGCTAAAAATCTAGCTTGAGAAACACTTCCTCTCCCTAAAGTTCAAACCCTTCTTCCTCACTTGTTATCGTACGGACGACATTACATCCGCCCAATTTCACCCAGTCCAGTTCGATTTCCCATGCCTTTAATAGCTCTCCCATCTCAAAAATAAATCCCATTTTACTATTGAGAATTGAAACTTAGTTTTGCAACAAAACATTTCTAAAAAAAAAGGAATGAAATCCATTCTCGATTCTGGACAAGTTGAAATTCCTAAAGATGAACGGAAACATGAAACATTTCCTCTTGTCTACTTTCTCCAGGTTCTCCAGCATTGGAGTCGAGAATAAGCTGGACTTTCACCGCTTGTTGTCTCTCTACCCAATTTACACTTATTTCTCTCAGCCGTTTTTCAAGTTTGGAAAACTCTGGACTCTACTAGCTGGGAGAGTTCGCTACAACTCCATGTGGGCTTTCGTGGTATTTTTAATTCGTGCTGGTTTTCTAACGCATGTAAGCTTTGGATTAGAACGATTTTTAAACTCGCTACGCATTCCATCAAGTTCTCAAAGGTCTTTGTAAATATGCTCGAACAGCATATGAGTAATGTAATGTAATGTACATGCTTTAAATGTATGGGGTAGAATATTTGACAATTAAACGGTTTTGCAACATTAACAATGACCTATTACAAAATCTGTTTTCGTTATTCTTATAAGTTCTAATGAAGGAGTGTGAATAAAGTAACATTTCAGCAAATAGCGTCTACCATCGTCTTGAATTTATTTTTACAATGGCCATAAAAAAAAGGCCAGTGAAAGTATGAAGTCGGACCGACGTGTTTCCAAATAGCATTTCCAGCTTCCGGCTTTCCTCAGCCCAACAAGCGAGGCAGACAGAAGGATTCAGTTGGAACTGTGGGGTACACAAAGATTTTAAACTCTGGGTTCTCTCTTCTACAAAGATGTTGATGGTAATAGGCTGATACTTTTATATTATTATGGTGGTGTTGGGATGTTGGAAGTTGGAAGTTGGAAGAATAGAGAATAGGAGTCATTTATCCGTGAAAAAAATGGTTAGGATTCCCCAATGAATATCCGCTGTATGCAAGACTGCGTTCACGTCTTGACTCAATCTTCTGGGATTAAGTTAATTCTGCAGATGCCATTTTGTTCTTGGGGTAACTCACACTATACCCGACTAACCCTACGGATATTATTTGGGCTACTACCTATAGGGACTATCAAATATTTCTCTCTCTTCCTTCCCTCTTATCATTTTTCAGTACGGGAGCCTCAAGAAGAATTCATTTCAATTTTAGTTTCTAGCTTTTTTTTCGTTACAAATTATCCAATTTTCTAGTCTGCTTTCACTGGAGAAAGTACGAAGGCCATAAAAAAAATCAAAACTTCACAGCGTTTAAATGTGAACACTTTTCAGGCATGCATTGAACCCCTTGCGATAATTTGTTTAGCTCTATCTAAATTGGCAACATATCTGTCTTCAAATCTGAATGGGAGTTGCATAACCCCACGTATGAAATTCCTGGTTAGTGGTTTTGGAAATGTATGAGAGTATAATATTAATTAGCATGAAATATTACACCTTCACACATAGTAAAGCACTTATCTGTATTATCTCCTTCTAGTAAAAATTATGCGTACCCTAATCTTAATAAAAAATCTGAAATGTATACGCAGTCTTTTGTAAGTTGTAGTGTACACAACTCCTACTCCACTCTCTGACCTGCCAAGAGAATCTAAATTTTCTAAAGGCCAAAATAAACCAAGTTCAAAAACCGGAAGGATAGACCATTTACCAGCTAGAGTGAGTGAACCAGACAGATTTCATTTACAAGATACCCCCTACTCCATTGTAAAGTTCGCATGTTCCACTTACATCGTTACCTTTTGACTAAAAGATTACCGAGAAAGAATCTAACTGGATGATGTAGAATTTTTGCTTGTGTTTGTGTGTGTACTACTACTGCTGTGTAGTATTAGATCTCTAGAAACTTGCCGACGGAGATAGTAAGTAGTGAGGGTTGTTGGTTTGAAGAAGAATCGTATCTGAGGGGGAGTGTGATATCGTGCAAATTTAATATTAATGTTGGCACGTAGAGTGTGATTTATTACTATATTCCACATCATCCTCCCTGATACAAGATCTTCATACACGACCACATGCCATGTCACAACCCTGCCTTACTAAACCTTTATGATTACCAGACGTTGGTGTGTCTAGTACACGTTCACGTTATTTCCTAAACATACATTCAATATTCTCTTGCTCGTTTTAAGCCCCGTTTCGAATCCCGCACTGCTCCGCCAAGACTGTAGTAAGTAGTAAGAATAAGGACGAGGGAGAAAACTTAAGTCAATGGGTTTAATGCGAGATCGCATGCAGACCAGAGATCTGACCACGCCCATAATGCACTGTCAATGTCTTTTGCATCTTCCAATCCATCTCCACCCCTTGATTCGTGTGTTAGATGTACCGTATCGTAAATCATTGTAAATTACTCGGGGACTTAACTTGAAGCTAGGCTGAGCAAGTCGGGACCGGGATTAGTTATTGGAACCATTTCCTACCTAATAAAGTACAGGCTGCCGGCTCAAATCGTATATCAATTTGTTTAAAGAAACTCGTAGTAGATAAATAAATTCACGTGGTAGTAGTCCCGTTCTCCTTGTCAAACACGGTGTCTGGTGAACTACTTCTAAATTCTAAATATTTATTTTATGAAAGGTTTCCTTCAGATAGAACTCCCAGAGTTGCTGTTTCGCTAAAAAGGGAATCGAGGCTAAGTTGCCCCCAAAGGCTTAGTGTCTAGGCCTTTGTACATCGGATCCTATACTGTGGTATTCCAATCTCTCCCCCGTGTGCTATTGCATTTCAGATCCAGTTTTCCTTTCTATCCAAGGGCTCAGAGTATTTGCGAAACATTGGCTTTCAGGGAAGGGTAACCCTTTTTCATGGATCTGACCTGGGCAATCGGATTTTGAAATTCTAAAATTTTACAACAACACCTGAGTCGGAGGTTATTCATGCCTTTGTAATCTCAAATTGTGTACCTTGTGGAAATCAGTTTGGCCATGGCTGTGTTACATTTTCTCAGAATAGGAAAATAGAATGTGCTCTTCCATTCGTGCATTTCTGGCTTAATTCCCAACGGCACGAATAATTGATGACATTGTACTGTTAGCAAATCAGACTCAACTGCCTGCATGTGCCTGTGCAGACTCCTAACGATATGTAAATATCGGTTGATAGGAATAAATGCTGAGTTAGCTACCAATGGATGTTAGGTGATTGGGTGGGATATGTCAGATTTCGTTTTGCGGAAAACATAAGCTTCCGTGCTGTTTAGCCATCAACACCCGGGACAGGTCATTTATCTTGTTGACCGTGCCAGGTGAACCAACTAAAATCCGGTTCATGCTCATCATCATCATCATCAGGCACATCGTCTCTGAAATCTTAATTTATTCTAATTCCAAAGTTCAACAAACCACTACCACTCTCAATCAGATCTGATGGACGGTTCCATTATTAATGGTTACAGATGGAGAGACCCTGTAGACTTGAGGACTTAGATTCTATATATAATTTCCAGTCATCTGCTTGTCTTGTACAAGTCATACGCATACCTTAATTTAGCTAGTCATTAACCGTTGGACTCAAAATTCATATGGTCATATTCCAATTCATGATACGGATTTGGCCATCCTCTGATTCGGAAAAGGACTGAGCATGGAAATTAGCAGTGGCAATGATTAATTTGGTAGTTGCAAAAATGTTTGTGAGATTTACTCCCCTGTTTTCAGAGTATGGGGAAATTGGTTGGGCGTTCCCGGAATGAAACTCTCGTAAAGTTCTAAGCTATCAAAGTAAAGTGCTCTGCTTTTTGTAATCCTTTGGTAAGCATCTCTTATGCTTGGGTAATCAATGCAGTCCCGGCATCGCATTTGTCCACACTGACTTTTTCCCGGATCCCATGAATTAATGGAGAAAGCATTTTGGTTGGATCTCTGAGATTATTTGGGAATACTTAGTTGGACTATTTTCTCATTGGAATATAGAAAAGGAATTACCCTTTTAGTTTTCGATTCTGGAAAGCCTATTTTCAGAAGCTCGGATATTATAGTTTTGTGCAGTCGTACTATTTTCCATTGGGGAGTGTTCGTTGGCCAAAACTTGTGTAGTTCTTGATTGAATTGTAAATTAAATGATAAATTGTTTTAAAATCTGCTTGCAGATAACTTGTACTTGATTTTTACTGCTGGATATGTTATTTTCTCTTCATAAATTTTATAGACTAAATGATTTTACTTTCGTGTATGATAAAATTGAATCTAATATGAATCGTGAGGACGAGGCAGCAATTTTGTTTCTCCGGGGCAATCGATTTTTTTAAAAGATTAAATGCGGAAGGTAGGTAGGAAGTAGGCCCGTGACTAGAGTATATTTATCAAGGTTGGGTAAAAATTTGTTGACCTAACTAAGAGTTCACACCTGAATCCAAATATTTTTCTACATTAGTGAATCTCTCACAGTATCACAGAATCTCCTTTCCGTTTGTTAGCTTACAATTTTTTGGCACGTATTCCCCAATTATTATACTTGCGTAGAAAGGTATGTTATTTTTATGAATCGACCGCGGAAAGTACATTTTACATCGCTTACAATTTCGTAGGAAAGAATTTTTTCCTATAAAAAAATTTTGCTTGTGTAAGATGCTATAGAAATTGCTCCATAGATTTCTCACGTGACAAACTCAACGATTGTCAACTTGCTCAATTTTTTAATACGTTTTCAGTATTTTCAGATGAACATCAAAGCGGAGACTTACAGGATTGTTGCCATCACGAGGATTATAATCATACATGGTTTGGGACGTCGTCTTCTATTCAAGAAACTATTTATACTCCGAGCAATTCATTAGGATTTACATTTTTCAATAAACGTGAACATCCCATCAAAATATTACTTACAAAGATTTAGCAAGGAATGCATTAAAGTAGTAATAGGAGTCATAAATGAGAAGAAGGTCGCTCATAGATCACTAGATATCTGTTTCAAAACCAGGCATTAGTATAAAAATCAGATCTTATACTGGATTTCAGAAAAGACCCAAGAGTAAGTCTCATTTATTGCTGCAGTAGTTAGCTGTTAGTAAATGATGGAATGGGTAATAAAATATTCCTGGAGAATGTCACTAAAGTCAGCTTATGATTCATAAAAATTAGAGTAGACAGACTTTATCAGTTTAAGGATTTAAGAGTCTTCTCCGCTGTAACGGGGAAATTTTAGCCTACTGTTGGGAAAATAATAAACCAGAACAACTTAAAGAGAACATTCAGCCGGCAGACACAAATTGTTTACGATGGAAAGTGTCAGAGTGCCACATCCCCAAATTTGTTATTTCTGTGATGAAACTCACGCCCTAGCCTATGGACCTCGAAGGATGAGACTGGCTTGAATAACCTCTAATCATGATGGACTTGATGACCACAGAAATATTTCCGTTGTCCATGATCCTATCTCAACTGGTTTATGGAGAATTCATAATCTCTATACTTTCAAAAGTTACATATTACATACTCAAAATTACTCGAGCATCATCTTATGTTTTAATTAAGTTAGCACGTTTGTATTTATTGAGCTGGAAACTTTTTATTACAATTTTATAAAATGTAAAATTGTTCAAAATTCTACAATTCGTACAATCAATTTTACAACTTACGCCAGTTTATTTCTGCGCGTTTCTCAAAAAGCCATTGAATCATTTCATACATCAATTGGCGATTCAAGGACGAGCCCATGTTTTATAAAGGTGAGCTTGAAATGGAGCACCCGAAACTGATATCGAACTAGTCAAGTGCTTCACAATTCAGTTTTGTAGGTGAAATCCATGGAGTCTTAGGCATAGGTAAATCCAATGTTGAATCAATCTACGAAAAACTTGTCTTTAAATCGATACGGCACGTTTCGAATATAAGGGCAGAACTTGAATTTCAAATAGAGCAGTTTTGAGACGGATACGGCCCTAATTCTATCTTAAAGGATTGAAGGGATGTAAAAGATGGCTTGCTTATCCGCATAAAAAACGGATGGGGATAGAGAAAATTGGAAAGAGGGATTTAAAGAATATTGAAATTTAAAGTACATCCCATGTTAAGAGTTAAGGAACGAAATGCCTTTTTACATGCGATATCCAAGAAATTCTCCCTTTACGCTTGTACATTCTCTTTTCGGCTTTGATTTATTCGAGTTTATTCTGCATATGTAGCCTTTATTGCTGGGTGTCCGATATCCTTATAAAAAAGCGGGTTGAAGAGATTCGATAAATCAACCCGACATAAGTAGGCAAAGGATTACGGTTACAAATAGTACGCGCAACACTAAACCCGTTGATGGACAACATTTAACCTTCATGGTTGCACTCACGTCGCCGTAAATAAATGTCTTTTCTGAAAGCTACCAACCCTTGTATACGACTATAAACTATAATAAATATAGTTAATTCATTTCTGATAATGTTTATGGAGATTTCATATCGATTTTTCATTTCATCTATTATATAAAGTAGATATAATGCATTGTAGTTTAATTTTCAATGAGGCAATATAGTGATAAATCGTGTTAAATAGATAAGCTGCTTTTAAAAATGTTGTATTCCAGGTCAACTTGCACAACATTTGTAAAGTTCGCTTTTATTCCAACTGTTTATACATCGGCTTAAATCTATTTGAAGAAATATTCTGAGTAGATCGCCACGCTTTCGACACAGGATCTGATACCATATTCCGAAGGCTTACCAATCCCATTTGACCAAAATAAAATACAGGTAAAAGTTAAAATTCAGATTTTCCGTCTTGCCACAAGACGGAAACGAGACCAGAGCGGAAGGATGTAAGTGGATGCGACACATTAACAGTCAAATAAAATTTGCTTACCTGGATATTCGGTAATAAAATTTCCTCATAAAGATAGTCCCAAGGTTCACTGGGACTTGGCCCTCCACAGAATAGTGGAAGGTGAGGTAGAGCTGTCAAAAGGAATAATGGTTGCCTTATTGACTTGCTCCTCGGGTGCTCTTTGTACCGTAAGACGCTATTGATAGGGACGACATTAATCTTTTTTTTCTTGAGAATAGAGGAAGTATTCATGTCGGTCGGGCCCTTTGTAAACCTTATCGAGTAATCAAGTGAGAATGCATTGAATTTTTATCACGGGAGCTTTCCATCATTTTCCTTCTTCGGGCCACTTAGGAGTCAAGATTTCGAAGAAAAATACTCATCGATGATCCCAGGTCACAGTGGATAGTCAATATTTCAGTTTTCACATCTACCTCTTGAAGGTCAGAAATCCGTGACCTAAAGTAAACACAAAGTTATTTTATTTTAACCCCCCTAGTTTTACAGGGGGAAACTTGATCTTGGGTGATGTTAATCATGATATATTGACATGGAATAAAAGTTTTATGATATGTTAGCTTTTATTTACTCCTCTGTTTGAGGGTTGCAATTTTCAGTCTATTGGTGGAATTGGGAGAGGAGGAAAAAATCTTGATCTGCGGATGACCTTTTTTCTAGGAGGATGATACGTGCTTTGGCAGTTCATCCAACAAGAACCGAATCATTGAAGAGTCTTCAAGTTTCCCAAGGAGTCCTGTACGAAGGGAGACATGATAAACGAAGCAGGATAGAAAAATGGGTCGTGTCATAAAATGCTCCGAACCAGAAATGATATCCAAAGCTAACTTGTTTTGGAATGATGCCATATGTTACCCAACTCTCTTTCCCCTGTTCGTCATCATCCCCTTAGCTTTCGTGTATTTTGGCTTCTTTATTCATATCTTTGCCATTTTATGAGCTAATAAAAATCTTCCTACCCTCTAAAATCTCTCCAAGTTATTTACTCATCCATCTTGCAGTGTCGCGTTCCTAATAAATACCTAAACTATTTGGCTCCTATTCGTCATATTTATCATTGTTATTGCTCAGTTTTTGCACACAAAAAAGCCATAATCTCAGTTTGATACTGCAAAAACGTGGCATTTGTTTTCTGCAAGAGGAGAAGAGGCACTTTGAAGGAGGGACTTACTATGTTTATCTACAATGTACTTCTGGATTACAGAATAAACACACTTGCTCGCTCCATCGAGACATAATTTTCAAGGGCTTGGAAAAGTTTAGCAAGTTCAGCATTAATGCAATAGTAATACGTGTAACAGCACAAGAACATTTGTGGTTTTTTGTCGATTGCTATAAAGAAATTCTACAGTTGTATGACAAGTTGATTTTCAAAATTTTCTGATCCTGATCAATTATAAAATAAGTGTTCGATTAAATTAGAACCTGCAGAATTCTTGGGATGTGTTTCATACATTAATGTTTACTTGCCGCCGGCATGTTATAAAAATAGAAGCTTAAAATTCTTAAATTAACAAACTTTTCTTCTAATTTTTAATTAAATGTGAAAGCTTTTTAAAACATACATTATAAATCTTACTTTACTACTGAAATAAGTATTCATACTAGTTGTCTCAGTTGATTTTTACAGATGTGAACAGTTGAATTTAATAAAGTAAAGTACCGACTAGGATTGAACTCATCTTTTCTCCATAGGTCGAACTTATAGAAAGACCCAATAGAAGTTGTAAATCTGAGCCTTTATATTAGAGTTGAATGACTTACATAAAAGCTAAAACTGTAACACAACAGCTTAGAATCTGAAACTAAAAGAAGAAATTCTAAGCTTAAAGCAAGACATTATACTTCACATGTTCATTCCAGGGTATCTTCCCTCCTCTCCCATTATGTCCCTCACTTTAGCCCACTAAAAACCCAACCGCTCGGAAAGGACACAACACTACCAACTAACCAGAGGGGAGACTTTACTTAAAACGTGTAATAAAAAGAAATCTGAGTCTAAAGGAAAGCACAAGGGCAGATAATATTCAATGCTATTTTTAATAGTTCAGAGAGCAAATGCCGTTTCATTCGTTTATTTCCACATTCTACATATATCTCGACATCTCCTCCGCACAGTTAAGTCTGCCAAATAAGAGTCTAATGACTATTATGATAAGGGCAGTGATAAAGAGGGCTCAATATTTTATTGGCTCAGTGGACTTAGCTAACATTCTTACATGAGCCCAAACACATGTCCAGTAGTCCACGCCTATGCTTCATAAATTATATCTATTGCAGCATAAACTTACTTTTACTTAAGCTCCAGGATGTCTTTTAAAGTTGTAACGGACCAAAAGGCACGTTTCCTTGATCGAATGGGATGGGAGAAATACGGAACTCTGTATGAGCAGTATTAAAAAAAATTGACCAAGTATCATATAATACTTTCCCTCTATGTATTGGAACTAGTCCTCTTTGGATATTTTCCATAATTTATAACACCCATACTCGGAACTTAGCTAGACAGCTTTTCCAGGCATGGGGGCCCCGATTCGACTCGTATGTAAAAAAGTTGTGTGGAATGCAAACAAAAATTCATAATGTATAAATGTGTGCAAATGCAAGCAAGGAAAGTGGGGAGGAGAAGATTGCTCATTCTTTGAGAAAGCGACCGTAAGAATTTAATCAAAATGGAGTGAAAAATGGCTGTGAGACGATGTCACATAATATCCTAAGACTGTAGATACGGATACATTATAACAATACTAGTTTTTAACAATCTTTTAGTACACAGGGTGACTTATAATACAGAACGAGGACGACCATCCCCAGCAAGTTCTCAGTCCAAATATACATAAGTTCAGCAATAGCTTAGAGGTACTGATATTCCAGCATCTATAGATTGTGCCTTACCAATTGGAACTAGACTAGGAAGGCAACGGAGCAACACCACAAAGTTGGGATATCCAGCAGTTCAGAAGCCCAAAGCTCTCAGCATGAGAGAAAACTTAATCTATAAACTGAAGCTGTGTGAGAGTCATTTATAATCCCCAATTTCATTTTTATATTCCTTTCTCCTTTAGAAAAAGTTTTCTTTAGGATGTCTTACGGGCTACCTAACACTCTAGATGTAACACCCTAGATATAACACCCCTCCCTGTGTACTCAATCTCTAACCCTTTCCCTTCGTCTTCCTAGAATTAGTTACAAGGCAAGAGAGCTGGGCTGCTCAGACTTACGCTTCCCTTTTCCTTTCACCACGGGGGGAAATATCCCATGTATGATAATGAAAATAAAAATAATAATAATAGCGTGATTTCAGGATTAATCACCCTGTGCTAGAGACAGGCTCGAGACTGGGGCTGGATTAAATTTCAGAATGAGTTTAAATTAGCAACCCTACCGGTTATTAATATTAAGGCTGTGACATTACCAGGGTTAGAGCTCCCTCAAGACATTTCTAACAGTTTGACCTTTAGACATGGCGGAGAAATTATGAAAGATTTATTACACGGAAAGGTAGACTGTGGAATAGGATGACTGACTATCAAAGTATCAAGGACGTGATTTTATTTTGCTGACTCTATGGGAACAAGGCTAGAGTTTGTCTTCCTGGGTCTATCATGAATTACGATTATGAAGTAAAGGATTCCGCAATAAAAATACTTGCCATAATTGGTAGACGATTCGTACGTATGAGGTTCACTCAAGTTCAGCTCGAGGGGAAGTATTACATTTAACATTCAGCATTTGCTACAATATACTAGCTAGTTATCTTCCTATCTAGCTATCCCTATTATAAATACTGTCTATACTATCTGCTCTAGCTACATGTGTTTGCTATAGGAGCATCAAGATGTCTATAGGTTGATCCCGTAAAATTTTCCCCGTCATTGTCGTATTACCCACAAGAGTTTTGTCTCTGGGGTATAATTCTCGTAAATATTAAGGGAATCGTCTCAAGCCGTACAAGATCTTGAAATTCCGGTGTTCCCAGCTCACGTCTTAGGCTCCGTTTACCACGAGAGTCGGGAGTGAATCCGAAAGATCCCTTATACGATATATATAAAATTTTACACTGCCTCTCCCGTTCTCGTAGCTAGGATCCAACGAACTGGATCATTCTCTTATTAGTGTTATTACAATTGAAATGTCAACAACTTTAGACGAGGCTTTTTGGAGAGAAAGCCCAATGACTTCGGCTTCCATAAGATAAACGAGAAGGGTATCGTCCCTTCCATGGCTTTTTGCATATGGATCACTGTGCGTCTTAGGTATTTGTGGGATTCAGGATTGGGTGGTTGGCACTTGGTTCTTGGCACTTGGTGAAAATTTGTGCAAAGGAATACAATAACGCTAGCACTTTCTTTGTCAATCAAGTTGCAAAACTTCTCAAGATTTTGATTGTATGGATGAAGAAGGAGGTAGGATGGTTAGAAAAAAATTCCCGAATGGTACTCTACCATCGGTTCTGCCTGTTATAGGGGTGAAGCCATGGAAATCGGATTTCCTCGAGCAAAATGACGGATTGATTTATTATTGCAAGTTCCCAGTTCTTTTCTCGGGGTTCTTCTCTCTAGTTCTCAATAGAATGGAATCAGAGCATCAAGGGTTATGGCCAAGTTACATGCGGTCTATTATGTATTGAATTCTGCATGAATAATATCTCCTCTATTCAACGTATGTAAAATACCACTTGTGTGTACAATCCCAGACCAAGCCATAAGCCTTTCCTCGGTTCCGTCCGGTATGTGGTACGTACTACGATTGCTACCACCACTATATTATGTACAGGTTGTATCTAAGATGTATAACATGCGGAAAGGGGGATAGAAAGGGCAAATACACCGTATGCTGATGGTGATGGTGGTGGTGATACACATTACAGATTTTTTGATTCGATTCAGATCTGATTTCTAAAGGAGAAGTTCTATTCATGAATACAAAGGAAATGTAAAGGAAAAAAGTATTCCCTTTTTCCCCGTCTTTGGATTTCGGGTATTTTTGAGTTGACTTGAGAAGTAAATCCTGCTTCTGTATTCTGATTCTTTACCAATCTCATATTTCTTTGTCTGATTTTTCTGCTGTGGTTGCATGAATTCTAAGCACCCACAGATAAGTACTTGTACACTGGACTCTACAGATGTACGAGGATACACTTCCTTGAATGTATTAGACACAGTGCTACTACTGTTTCTCATTCCTTATCCGGCTAAATATATTCTGCTGAAAGGTATTAGATCTTTGGTGAAATGACTACATGAGCCTTAGGGTCAGGTTGGTTGTTCTTGGGAGAAAGTAGCCAATCTGCACATCACCTCTCTCTCTCTCTCCGTTTGGAAGTTGGAGGAAGGACGTTATCTTCTCTGGAGGAAATGAACACGGGATTTCTAACGACTCAAGGTGCTTGCAATCCCAATCTATTCCTTAAGCCAATGACCGACTCTTCTTGTCGCAATGCAATGGTTGATATAGAGGAAGGAGTTGAAATACCTATTACCTAGTACTAGATTTGGGTTTGGTGGCTAAAGAGAGACCCGCTATGGTTTCTGGAGGTGGTTTTAACTGTGGTTAATACTCGCTTTATTACATACTTGCTTTCAACTCTAACTGTTATTTTTATTTTCATGGCAGCAATGCAATCGCCGCTAATACGGTTGGGTCTTGGGCATCAGCTTGGCGAGCTTTGGGTCATGTCTTCCTAGACCAGCAGTACTTTTAGTCTCTTCTTAGGGTTGAGGAGTTTAGAAGCATGAGACACAGAAGCCTATGTATTCTGATTAGTAGGTGCTTAATGATAACCTCAGAAACCTATAAGCTTGGGATTCTATCTGATGAGTAGAAGGGATTACATTCCAGGGTTTAAAATAGCAATAGTTTTTCTCGGTCTTATTTTCACCAGCCCACCGGCTCGTTCTCCCCATTGATTGTGTACATTTAGTAATGGCTTACAAAGTTTTCAAGGTAGATCTAGATGGAAAATTTTCAATGCATTGCACTAATCTTGCAGCTATTGACGTGGCCAACTATTTTCTAGTTTTTAATCAATAATCAATTACGAATAAGTGCAACTTGTGCTGTTTCAGATCTTCACGCTCTGCCATATATGCAAAGGACTAAATTGGCTAATCCTACTGGACTTGAGTGGTACATAGGCCTTAACCCTACGTGCAATCCAAACTGCCTAGAGACCATCAAACCTTCAAATGTTCATCGAGAATAAACCGATTAGGATCCCCCGTCTTCTTCTCCAATGGAACTAAAAACAGGAAAGGAAAGGAGAAAGAATGGCAAATGATCCTAAAAAAGAAGACGAACGAACACATGCATGTGAATCAAGTATTTACTTACTTATATTATCAACACACGAGACATGGCAAGAGGAGAAAGTTGGCTAGGATGTTAGAAATAAGAAAACTGCCCTATTCAAGTGTGCATGATGGGATTGCGTATTTGTGTGTAGTAGCATAAGAACCTATTTTGGATTTAGTAGGACCAAGACTATATTAAACTTCTCTCAATCCATCTACCTCTATACGAGCTCCCAGAATCTGTAGAAAGAATAGAGAAGAACTCGGCGGTGGTGGTGATGGTGATACGGAGTAAAATGGGACAGTCGTAGACAGAGTTATGTGACACCCCTTGAGACCATAATCTACTTTCTATCCGGGTCCATTACCAAACCTCCTCATTGTCGAAGGCATTATCAAATACCGATTTCTTAAATTACTCCCTTAGAGACTTCCTCCTATCTCTGGCTCATGTCCCTAGCTTTCTCTCTACCGTTTTTTGAGACCTTTCTCAGGCTTCGATACGAGCCTCCTTGCCAATTGACTAGTCTATGCAGGTCTCCTCCTACTCTTACCAATTGTATAAGACATATGAGGGCTCGTCTCTTATATCAAGCTATTTCAGAGAGTAAACGACCCTACCAAAGGAGCTCCTAATAGGTCTACCTCTGGTCCTTTTACATTATCTCATCATCCCATCTCCTTTAATATCACAGTAGGTCTAACTTATGCAGTAGTTAAATTCTCTTACCTTTTGAATACTGATTACTTTCACCCTTTCCTAGTCCAACCGAAACATGGAACCCGCAGTGACAACAGGAAATACATTACGCGCGGTTCCCTGTAATGTGTATTGTGGGATTCTCAGAAGCATTTAGTATCGGGAGAAGCTCTTTAAGGCTTAAATATCAATTATACGGATATTTGTGCCGCTTGAATATATTTTATATAGTTTTGTTTATGATTAAAATAGTCAGATGTAGCTGCAGTTTATCTCAAAACTTGAAAGTCTCGATCTTGTATTCGAATGACGGGTTAGAAGGATAGGGCTTTGAAATCACGAACTGTTAAAAAAATAAGGTCCTCAATATATTGACACCGAATTTGTTGGATAGACTACGTTACAGAAACAATTTTGTTCAACTCTACTTTAGTCACCTGCCTGTGACGTTTAGCCCAATCTTATTGTCAGCTTTATAGGATGGATTCTATCCGGATCACACTGTTTGAAATACGAAATAAAAGTCATGGTATATTAGGTTTCCTGTACGTACATTGATGGTATTGAAGATCAAAAAGATTTATGTGTTCAGAAGCGATAGAAGGGAGAGTACTAAGGATCGAGGCTGGTAAACGTAACCTGAGAGCTGAGATGAAATCGGAGCTGAAAAAGCCCTTGAAGGACAAAATTGAACAAAATAATTCTCCCCCTTTTCAGGAATTTGACTGATTTATGATAGTGCAGGTTTGCAAAATATATGTTAAAGTAATGTACCCTGGTGGCCCAGAGATTGCAAAACCCATCCAATGAAATAAATCAAGAGGAAAGCCTCCTGGATTCGAACACTCGTCTCGGCAGGATTGCTAGTCCAATACTCGAGCGCCACTATTCCTACAAGAACTATAACCTATGACCCCTGAGCATTGGATTTGCTGGGATTCGTTGATTTGATATGTGAGACACAAAGGAAGAAAAAGCAGACAATCTGCTTGGTGTCGAGGACTAAATCGGCTGAATTTCCTATCTAAAGAAACAGAAAAATCCAATAAAAAATCTCCGCCTACCTTTCCCTCGCTTCAAGCTTCTAGACTAGATCACATTTTTAGTATTTCAAAATCTGTACAAAACTCAATGGATTTTATCCCACAGACGTCCCTTCACCTGAATAAAGTATTCAAAAACAAAGAGTCAAATAGAGTCTAAAAAGTCTATTAGAGTCAAAAGTTTGGAATGCAGGGAAAAAATTCAACCAGCTCCTAAAGAATACTTGTGTATTGATACTATCAATTTGATAGCATCATTGACTTCCTCAAACATTCAAGGCTATAATCAGCAGCCCTTTGAACAAAAGGATTTAGTGTCTGACATATATCTGGTACACAGGGGAATTCGTCCAACTTGTCCAATAAAGGCTGGAAGCAAAAGCTAGTCATATTCTACAATAAACTATTGTTTCTCTACAACTGTCTCTCATTAACAAAGTTTATGGGGATACTTTCATTGGACCCCTCACATGTTTACTACTGGGCTGGGCTCTGTATTTCTGCTTATGCCTCACCGTATTCATTTTTCATCCTCCCACTCACCGTTTCAATTCTGGATGCTGGGGGAGATGAGTCCATAAAAAGTTTTGATGATCATCTAACTGCTACCAGTGCTTAAATTCCGTTCCTCCGGTAGCCTTTGGGTCAGTTAGGGTGCTCCAGGCTACAGCTTTCCTGTAGGTTCTACATTCCACACCTTGAGTACTTAGGAGGTGTAAACTACCCTGCATAGCCAGTTGTGTCCAGTAACTAAATAACACAACAAAGCCCAAGTTGTGGAAACATCGGTGTACCATGAAGGTTCAGATGTTCACAAGGAGAGTAAAGTTCAGCAGTGGTCAGCAAGATAAACGACCTGCCTCTGCTTGATGATGGTTCAGCACGAAAGTTACTACGCAGCTTAATATACTTTCTAGTACAACTCGATCTTTTCTCCTCACAAATCATTAGTACATCTTCCATTGGCTCGTACTAATATCATATTTCAGTCAGTTCAGTCTCCTCTGCATTACAAGAAATGAATTGTATTTCGAATGCATAGAAATACAAAGGATGAGCATTTGATTATTTGATAGCTTTATCTGTAGGTGTGAGTACGAGTTATTGTTTATTTTGCTAGACTGAAGAGTCTAGACTTGAAAGAGAATGCACATTCCGTGGTAAAGATTTCAGTACGGAAACGGATGATGGAGATGTGGATTAGTACCCACTTTACCTCAAGTCCACCAAAACACGACCTGCCTCTCTGGATAGTATATAAGTACTAATAAGGCGGTGTGTACTCTATGTAGTGCTATTGAATCCTAATGTCCGTACGGATTCGCTTATTATACCTAAGGCGAAGCTAATTCGCAAATCTAATCAAATTAAATTAGCTTTCACTTCTGATGGATACACTACGAAAGATAAAATTTGCGGTCTGCTGCTTTCCATCAACTTCAAGTTTAATTTGCTACTTTTTCCGAGGAGTTACATGCACGAATTAGTATTGAAACTTTAAGGGCATCTGAACTAGATACTTATTAGTGCATAGGAAATGAGGAAAGTTATGAGCGATAGAAATTGATTCTTAAGTATTTAATATTCAATGGATGGGGATATGTTTGAAGATTTGATATCGTATTCCATTTTTGGTGGAAGACAACTCATCTACAGTAGATTTACTTATCCAATAGTTTTACCATCTACGTAATCCATATGGTATTACAAATAGTTGGGGTTTATAGGTAGGAAGGACGCGTCTGGGAAAACGGAAGGAATGATCAATTCTAGGTAGTAAAACAAATCGAAAGGATTCACATCAAGGGAAATACAGCTGAGCCATTAGGTTTAAACTTCTTTTTGGATGAGACGCTTATGGTGTACAACAGGGGTCATCAGCATAAATAGGAAACTAATGCTGCGATACAAGATATCAAATGGCTTATCATCTCACATGTTGTTGGAATTTTATCCACAAGTTTATTCAAATGTCATTCCATGCTACAATAAAATATATTTCAAGAGATCGATAATCCACATTCTGGAAATATTTCCTGCACTATGTACTTTCTTGGGGGTATGAAGAATAATTTCTGCGGTTCAGTTGTAGTTGATTTCATTCTGGAGAGTATGTTACTTGTAGGATATTATTTTGAGATGTAAGTACGTACATAATGCTATGGATTTGATCCAGTTTCTGAACACATTCCCCTCTCTATCTAGTTAACGCTTCAGTGACAACATAAATTTTTTGGATAGAAACTAATCCTAATGGAAACATTGGGAAATCTTGAAATGAAACACATGAAACGGTTCTACCAAAATATTTGTCTACACTGATCTAAAAAGTAATTCTCGCGTGCTAAATTATATTAAAAAAGAAATGTAATAAATTTGAATGCTGTGTTTACACAGTAGTTCAAATAGCCTGTATTTCTATTTCGGGGTTGTAATTTATCTTATGTTTTGAAGAGCTCTGGCAACTTGTCTAGAATACTCAAATGTCACTTATAACTTTTGCAATGTTTCAAACACAACAAGACAAAACTTTCATAGAAATCCAAACTCTTCCACAGTTAAAAAACATTACAGTTTTCTTATACCAAAACAAGATACGTTACCTATTCAAAAAATCTGTAAAAAAAATTCTATCTTTCCCCAGTCCCCTTAAAAGGATTTAATAACCTTCAAGACACAAAGGTTCAAGCCGTGAAGTGAGCTGGCTCTTAAAGTCATCTAAATCGAGGTCAATCGAGGTAAATACACATTAGATTTTGAAGAAACATGGAAAGATAATCTGATTTACATCCACAACTCCAAGCATATTGACTCATCCTGAGGGATGCATACTTATCAACTTATCTAAACATCTTGCCTCAAGTGGTCCTCTGGAGAGAGGGAAGCCAGTTGAGCTAGGTAACTGACGCTGTACTCGGCTGGCAGTAGGACCACCACCACCACGTAATGGCACTTATCTTTAGGTGAGTAGACCAAAGAGTGCCTTTTAGAGGTTGGTTAATTTACTAAACTGTTTTAGTTTTGAAAGCTGTTGGGTCTCTGCTCTGAAACAAGAGGAGAGAGAAAGAGTCAGTCAGTTGGTTGATGGACGACGAGGAAGAGAGAAAGTTAGTCAACTTTCAAGTTTCACTTTGCCCGGAAGCTTCCTCCCTAATTTTCATCCTTCGCCTCTCAATTTCATGAGAAACACTTTCTGTAGTCTCCCATCCAACTCTCCTCGTCATAACTTTCCCATCTTCTGCACTATCAACTCCTATAGTCGTTTGAGATAGCGGATTTAGCCTTGGATCTAGGACTGATGATACCAAGAATAAGAGCTGTCTCTCTCCCCCTGTGTGTATTGTATGTTGCATCTTGGAGAGACGAGGCATTTCCACCGCAATGTGGAACTTGTCGGTAATTTGTGTGGACTGTGGATCTATACAGACGTGGGGTTGGTAGGAGTTTGTACAAGCGGAGTCGAGCTCGGCTTCACCTAATGCCAAAAACTAATTAGGCTTTTCCATCAAGAGAGCACTTTCTACCACAAATTTAATATTGTTCCCTAAATGTTCAATTTACTTGTGATGTGATGGGATGTTATGAGCGGGTCTCCTTATGGAAAATTGTTCCCAATCCTTCTGCCTTGGTTCATCTTGTACTTTACACTTTCGTTTGGCTAAGTAGAAAATAAACGGGCATCTCCCATCCATGGCTACATTAACAATAAATGCCCCCTTTGGACTCGAACCATCTTCTTGTCTTCTTGTATGCTCCCGGAACATAATCTAATTTATGGAATGTAAGTTTAAATTCATAAAACAAGAAGGGCTACAGCTCCCCGTCCTCTGCCACATGCACTCTCCATCTTCAAACGGAAAGTCTCTGTCAAGTCTCAAGTGTCACTCGGATCTCTCTCTCTTTTCCGACCGTTGCATCATTTAAGCTCTGTCTTAAGTCTATGATGGAAATCATTTTATGACCCAAATCGGTACTATCTATTTTGGATCAAACAAACACCCGCATCAAAGAAGGTAACAACAAGGCAATAAAAGTTAGTAGGGAAAGAATCAAAGTTCCAGGGGGTCTTTAAGTGTATGGTGGATGGTCTCAATATCCGGCTCGTTTCATGGGGTTCTTTGTAAAAAAAATCGTACATGGACGTATCCATAAAACCGAGGGTTTTAAATGGGTGTTTGTTGGTGTCATTTCAAGAGAGAGAAAATCAAAGGTAGTAGTCATTCCTGAATTCTAGACAAGTACTGCCTGTAAAGTTCTGTACACAGTGCACACAGGAATCGTGGGTTCATGAACAAGCTTACGTTGCGTTATAATTTTTGGTTCACTGGATTTTGGATTTTATTATATCAGCAGCAGGTCTCTCTCTCTGTTTCTGGGTCTCTGCCGGGCCTTCGTTCAAACAAGGTTCATCCGTGACTTGTTCAAGGGGATTCATTCTGTCGATCTCTTTGATACGAATGATACGATATGCATTCTCCCTACTTGATGTTCCTTGACATGACATACAAGAGTCAGTCAACCAAATTACACGACTCGAACATACACACACATACCCAACACACTCTTGAGTCGAGGATTTGAAATGCTAAAAAACGGGGGTGAAAGACAGGTCCCTTTAGAGTTTAGACTCGAGCTTGATATTATTAGTAGAGCGAGGTAGTCTTTGAATTGAGAGTGATTGGTAGGTCTGGGTAAAGCTGACAGTGAGTAGAAGTGTAGAACTTTGCTCAGTCGAAAATAAAAAGCCAAGGATTGAGCTGAGACAGAGAAAAACGAGATGAGTAAGACTTTCTGGGATGGGCAAGGGTCAAGTGACAAATGTCTTCAATCCCCCCTGACAATTTCTCGGAACTCCCAAGTGATCTCGGGTTCTTAATCGAAAATGACATGGAGGAACGAGGGGAGAGCGGTTCTTACTACATGACGATTGTTTTCCTTGTTTTAGTTTCATTACACTAAGCCCCGTGATTGATACTACCTGCTTTCTCAATCCTGCCTCTTTCCGCCTTTCCCAATCATCCTTTTACCGGAGATAGGTTCAATACCATCTCCACTCTCTCTGTATATCACCATTCAAATCTCTATTACTACTATCTTCAATTAAGTGCCTCATTTTCGGAGATAATAGGGCTCCACTAAAGGGTTCTTGTGTAAAAAACTATTGGCTGCAGAACGCGGCGTATTATTTGTATGCTGTCTGTGTGTGCGTGCTTTGTGCGTGTCTCGAGATGTACATGCCTGTCTAGCAAGTTGTAATACTTGTAATACGAACAAATCACATCCAGAGGAGGATGAGAAATGAAGAGGGACCGTTTGACTAAAGTTGCTACGGCCAGTTATAAAAGCGAATGAGACTCGGGGGATGAATTCATATATTATTTTGAGAAATAGAGGACCCTCTCTATATGGAATCCATGCAGAAATACAGAGAAATCCAAAAAAAACGCAAGCAGTTAAGACTTTTCGGGAAAAAGCAGATATTTGTTTCTATATTACTACACTCACTCCTGGACGTTTTCCCTTTCTCTCAAGATAGCATAAATTCCTAAAGAATGGTAGAGGAAAGGTTGAGCTTGACGGAGGATGGGAACTGTAGAAATACCAGTAGCAAAGTTTTGGTCAGTTAGTCAGTGTATCATATGAGAGGAGTGTAAAAAAGAAACAACTGTCAAAACAACACTGAAAATATGAGTTCAATTTCGAGCCTCCATTGAATTATGCATTTTCAAAGATTCCAAATCCCACTCTCGTTCATATTGAATTACTCTTTGTCGGACTGGGGTTTCGCAAAATGTGCAATTTACTTGTTTTCAAAAGGCAAAACTCAATTTAGGAAGGTTGGGGTGAAAGATATTGAATATTTGAAATATAGCGTCAGAGATTAATGACAGAGAATTCGACACTTCTTATCCAATACCTACGCCGTAGTGGAACTTATATATGTTGTATCTTTTACTGTACAAAATATATTTAGATACTGTAAACAAGGGGGGATATGTTTTAAGGTACTTTTTGGTTTCTGATATTTTATCAGTTTTTAAAGCAAATGTAGTAGGTACAAGAGCTGAATATTCCATTGATCGACAGTAGCAGAGAAAGGTCTAGGAAACGGGAAAGGAACCACTCACCATTATATTAAATTGAGTGGCATTTGTAGCAACTTTAGATGCGCAGATGGGCCCAAGGAAAATAACAATATTGTTCATTTGTTCAACCTGCGTTATTCTTCTGGTTCTTTTGCGAGTTCTCACTGGGGCATTTGTACCGCTGTCAAATGGTAACTCGATTAATGGCTTCGCATCAGGTGCAAATTGGCTTTCAGTTATAAGTCTAGGGTACAGGAGGAATTGCATTAGTGTCGGGTTTGTTGTTTCAATGTTTGACGGGAGTACCAATAGTACCACCACTAGTTCCGTTTCTGAAGCCATCCCCTGGACTTTCCAGTTATTTACAGATTTGGGAGGAGGGAAGCTTGAGTGGATCTCGTTCTTAGGAAACTAGTCCCTGAATAGATTTAATCGTTTACAGCGAGTTTTTTGGTGTCATACCCTAATAGAGAAAGTACCTGCATGGACGAACTGTGTACTTAGTGCTTATTAATTCTGTCGTGTGTCGAGGTCTGGATTTTAGTGGTCTCATCCGTCGGATGTGCCATTTTGGCTATTTTATATTTCCCATCAGGACAATCTCTTTGAGGTTCAAAGAACACTTTCGCTTGACATTAGCTCACACATGCGGACGCTCTTAATGGAGCATTAATTTTATACAACCTGGTAGCATAAAGTACAATAAAATTGGCCCACATTAGTACAGTCACTGAACGCTTTGAAATAGTACCTCTTTGGAAGAAATCTCCTCGTTATGCCTGCTTCCTCCACACAACCAAGTTTAATAAAATCGGTTGATGGACCGACTTCACGGGGCACAATAATATTAAATAATAAATAAACAAATCTTGAGTTGAACTCCTAACCATAGGCCCTGAAAGTAAATTTTCCTATCTATTTTTCTATACGGTAATCATAAAAGTGGCAAAGATGCGGATTGTCTAATTTCCTCGGAACCACAAGTAAGTCTAGAGAGAGGAGAAAGAGAGAGAGAGACAGTCCTGAAGAGAAAGGATCAGATCCAACATCACGGCGAAAGATAATCAGAAGGAATTCATAGAAGAGTCCAATCCCCGTAGACTTTCTTCTCAAGGAGATAGAAAGGACGTGCATTAATGAATTCATAGGGGAAATCCTATCTTCATTTCTGTCTTCAATTCAAAGCAGGGTGGGTTGATGCCATGCAAAAGCAAGGGAGTTTGAATTTGCAGAAAACCTGAGCTGGGATGTGATTAGCCTGGAAAGATCTTCTTTTTTTATTCTCAGCTGTCTTGTTGAATTCCCCTTCTTTTACATCATTTACTTCCAAGACTAGAGATGCAGACTATAGCGGGATAGACCTCGTTTCTAACTACATAAGAAGCTCGCTCGTGTCTCGTCTCATCTCGTAGGAAAAGTTAGATGGACTCTCATCCACCTAACAAATCTTCTTTTGTTTGTTTACATCTCCAACTGGACCCCCAAATACAACTTACGTCATTCAATCAAAGGCTTCCACAGCTCTTTTATCCTGAAAATTGTATACTTTTATTTAATTCACATATATAATATCCTTCATTCCATGTCTATATTTTTTAACCATAGTAAGTATAGTAGTAGTAGCAGTAGCAGTTATACAGTTAACGTTTGTAATGATAGCTTATCTTTAATAGCCACATGTAAAATAGGTCAACAATCTTTAAGCTAGGGTTTGAAAGGTAGGAATCGTGTTTTTTTCTCCTGTGTTCAGCATACAAATAGGATTTCTAAACTCATATAACTTTCCCGTTCAGATTCCACAAGCTGTAGCACATTGGAATTTTAGCCACCAGCACTGCCATTATCCCGGTTGCAAGGGCTGAGCCTGAAATTTGATAAGATACAGTTTAGCAGAAATCTATACATTAGAAAAAAAGGGGGCAAAGGTTTCCGAAAAGAGGATAGAATAGGTTAACCATATAATTAGCTAGAATTAAACAAGCTGGTAAATTGTTTGATTAGTCTCAAGTGCGAGGCTTAGAGTGAGTAGTGGCACCTTCGTTGAGGAATCTTCATTCACCTTGGAGAGGTTGCTATGCCTGAGTGATTGATATATTACAAGTAATTAAGGGATGAATAGATAGATAATCTTACCACCGTCACTCGCAGAGGAATATCGATTTTGTCCTGCCGTGTAAAATGGTGGCTGATAATTTTGATGAGTGATGTTTCTCCGAGTTTCCCACCTTTGATCAAGAAGCTTTACATCACATCTAATCTGGAGAATCCCCTCATGGAAATGCTTTCTTCCTGCTCGAAATTTCAGCCCTAGAAAGAAAGAAAAATAAGAAAAACGCTGAAAGTAAAATTATTAAAAGAAAGTCAGATGATCACTAACCTACTATTGACGTCATTCTGTCTTGGGCTACTTTGATCGGCTGGTATTGGATCACCTCCATATCCTCTGAGGTATTAATCTGCAACAAACAAGTAGAACACCGTTTCCTTTCTATTCAAAAGATGTGGAGGATATATATTGGGTTCCCTAGTATATTTTTTAATTTTCTCCAACTTAGCTCGGATAAAGGGAATAAGATTTTCACGGCTTATTCCATGTATCCTCAGTTGTCAGACTAAGAAGGCTGAGCAAGATTATGGATGGGAATCTGAAAACCATAGTAGCTCCTACATTGATGGCTAAATACCAATAGATGCATTCAACTACGCCTACGGAATAGATTGGTACTTTCACTTTCGAGGGGATCATCACGTCCGTGTGTGCTTGGATTCTTGGATGGGAAACAAGTAGAGTGTGTGACGATGAAAGGTTCTGATGATGTAGGAACGAAACGACTAGTAAAAGTCACGTACTCTCACTACATCAAATTGCCTGACAGGATTGAGCACCCTTTCATTCGGTGCTCGAGTAAGCCTGAGATGATACTCTCAATAACATCCCACATCCACACACGGAATATTATAATCCCAACTCTGCGGATTGTTATAGGGACGAGGACGGGATGAGTTTAAAATACGGGCTGAATATTAGTTGAAACGAGGAGAACGTGAAGGTGCCACGTCCCAAATCAAAGTTTCAATGATGCAAGGACGATTTAACGCTCCTGGGTGAAATACATGGATACAAGTCTTTACTCTAGACAGAGGAGTACAAATATATAAACCTGACGTTTATAAATACCATCTGCTTTTCCTTCACTTGTCAGCTCGGAGAGAAGGAGCTGAGCGTTCTATTTGTGTTCCACACAGGGCTTGTCGTTGTGGACTGTGTTGGCTGGGATGCTTCCCACAAATTAGCCGACTCTCGCAGTTGGGAGAAAGTTTCAAGGGCTCTTTAAAACTGCTCATCTCTGACAAAACTAACAGCTGAGCTAATCAACCTAGAGTTCTCTTGGCTTTCCAATACAACCCATATATATTTATACATGTTCTACGAACTATCTCATGAATGGTGGTGGGTGATGGATAGTATATTATAGGATTCTTAAATTGAAAATATCTATTCTTATATTTTCAAAGTGTGTATGTAGTATGTTTTAAGTGTCAAAGTCAGTTAGAGTGGCTCCCTTCACATTTCAGAATCGGATCTAGAGATATTTATTTATTTACCTTGGTATTGTTGAGGTACAGTGTGAGCTCTGCAGCTGGATAAGTGTTGGCAAAAGTACAATTTCCATATACTTTATCACCATACTGAACTACAGAGGGGAATCCTGTTAATCGAGCTTTTGGGGTTTCTGGTAATGCTGAAATTATTTTTTTAATTAGTAAAACTTGAAGCTAGTACTCGTATCAAGAAGCTTGAGTGTATAATAGAGGATTAAAAACTTACCCATAATGGAAAGATTCCCTTCACTGTGTAACGTTTGGAATGAGGGAGATTCTGCAGAGATTTCACATCTATAAGTACCCCGGCTATTTAAATCAAGGTTCTAGTTTGAATAATAGAACATTTTTAGTTAGCCATTGATTGCCATTTTAATTAATTAATTCCATTGGATTATTTTTTGGGACTTGCCTTTAGCCTGAACCGAACTCGGTTGTGCAGTACCTGCATACTTTCGCCCAACTATATTCATGTAATTCCGAGAAATAATCTATAATTCAGGAATCTATCAGAGTTTGGTTGGTTTGGTTTAAAACTTACGTCTACATGGACGCCTGGGAGAGTGAAAGTCCTAATGGGTGAGTCCTTATTACCAGGGAAAAATCTAAAGAACTCATGGCCATCCCGGTAAAATTTTAGTGAAAAGAGGGTATCAGATTCCAGGAGGTAATCACAGCCCAGTGTCACGGAGCCCCCGATGATTCCACTTGGAGGGACTGACACATTCTCCAGCTTTAATCCATCAACCATCAGCATTCCTGAGGTTCATCAAAGGATAAACAACCAATATAAATTCCTTGACCAATCATTCTCATTTCGTACAATGTAATAGTATCGAGACTGTGTCAAAGTGTCAAAGTGTCAACACTTTGAACTCTCAGAAAATAAATACCAAAGAGAGCCATAGGCCAGGAAAGGACTAGACTGAGTAATTTCACACGTGCCTCATATTGCCTCTTATATAATTTTATATGGCAAGACGTGTATTCAACCGTAGTTAAAAAAATTCACAGCCTCAATCGGTAAACATACCCCATTGTAAGCAGAGCGAGCCTAGAATCACACGAATCAAAGCCACTGAAGGGAGCCACAAGAATTCCTTCAATTTTAGATCCGATCCCATCTCCTTTGTGGGTGTATCCATACGGAGTGATGATAGTCTATAAAGTTGAGGGTGTTTTAGGATACGGTGAGATTTATCTATCTCCTTGATTGCCTCTCGTCTTGATACCCCGGCTTCCCGAAAGAATAACAAGGAAGTAATGAACCCCTCTCGGTAGAAAAACACTGGAGCTGTAAGCTGTACAAGGTTTTGGAATTATCCACAATTTCCAAGATCTTGTTGATTTCCTCCAATCTTATCGCTAATTATGGCAGTTGTAGTTGTATCCGTATCTTCAAACCTGATTGTGAGAAGTAGCTTCTTCCGGGTAGTACAAGTTCTTAAGAAAACACTCATTATTTCCATAGAGTTTTTTTTCTTTCCCACTCCTTCAATGTTCTTACAATTCTTTTCTTCTTGTTGAGGGAAATCCCTTATAATGGCAACGATGATCCTATTGTTGAAGTCAGGGAATGGATCCTAGACTCCACACTCTCAGTCACAGGACTTGACATGTAAAGAAAAAAGAAGCTTTTCCCACTCCCATGAGAAAGCTCACCCTCACCACTTTTTGTTTACTTCCGTATCTCCTATCTCTTTCAGTTTTTTTGACTCGCAATTTCTATTTATGTATCCGAAACAGAAAAGGACCACAAAATCCTGTTTTTGTCTAACTAGATGAGTACTTGCTGTATACTTTAGTATCGTATACTCTACTATCGTTGAAGAGACACTCTGACTTGAGACTATTAAGACAATTTAAGCAGCTTAAGCCCTGTCACTCCCTGGAGAAAGATGAGAATGCCCATGGAAATAATTTCAAATAACAACTGCAAACTGTCGAGGGCAAAGTGAGGGTGAAAGTTGGAATCCTTCATCCAAAGGTGGATGTTAAACTCAGCACAGAGGGCTCAATAACGGCGAAGATTCCACAAAAGACTGAAGTCCCGAGCCGAACTTCATGCGGGTTTCATGTACCATCCCAACCACCACCACCACTGCCACCACCAACAACTCCTAAGGAGAAAGTGAGATCGTCTAAGTAATGATATATGTAGTAGTAAGTTAACGTAACAGCAGCATAACAGAACAGAGCAGCAGAACCACTACTACTCTTAAACATTGTTGGGATCCCAAGCTCCAGTTCTGGCTTCAGCTCTGTAGAGATGTGAACGGACGACGCGGGCGTGTGACTATAGACAAGTTCTTCGCCTTAGGATCCTTGCACAAAGATTTTAAATGTTCAGAGTCCTACGCTCCAGCTCCCAGGTTGGTATGCATTTCCTCTCTTCCGCTTCGCATTGGAAACCTGCTTTGGAAATCTTTATTTTTATCCACATTTTACTTTATAAATCAAGGATTTTGAAGTCAGTGTTGGTTGATTTGATGGAATCAGCCTACTTTGCTGCTATTAAATTTTCTAAAAGTCTTAAGAAAGCTTATAGAATTTTTGTAATGGCGAATTGAAGAGAAGGGTTTTTACAGGCAGTTGGAAACTCGTGCTTTGAAGATCACACAACTCTGCATGTCATACGTAGGAGTTAGGTTAATAAAGATGAATAACGATCTCTCTAGTACAAGTAATCCTTCTGGGTTTGCGAAAGTACTTATTATAAATGTCCCTTCCTCCCTTTTTCGTTGATTGTGTGATTATACAAAAAACTACATGCTTATTTGACTCAGAGATATCCGTTCATTACCTCGACAATTATGTTTTGTATGATGCGGCTTGTGGTACTTGGTAAATTGGGGATTCCCAGTTTGAGCTCAGTTTCCTGTTTCGTTAGCTCGTATTGTCATTTTCATGTGGAGTTCGAATTTCCAGAAAATCTCGTTTGTACTTTCTACTCTTTTATGAAGATTCCTCTGTATTTTATTAATAATGGAAGAACCTTGTATTTTTATGTGTCCTTTTACATACATGGACAAAAAGTACGCGTGCTTTTAAACAACTTTTACTTCTTAGTTGCAACTAACGACTAGGAACATGTAAGACTTCTGGGGAAGTGGATAGGCAAGGCTGAAGAAAAGGCGAAGCTAATCAGACGGATTCTCAATCTCGTTTTATTTGTACATATAAGAGGTTTGAAAGACAGAACGAGGAAAGGAGTTTCCATCAAGGAAATTAGGAAGGGATATTATTATGCGATTTCTATACTCCTGTACCCACAGCGGAGTAAACTATGTATTCAATTTTTTTGATGCAGGGGAATGAAAAAAATAAGACTTCCTGCTGTTGCTCAGAATGTGGAATCCAGAGAATCTTGATGTCTTTAACATTATGTAAATATTATCTCGGATTTGGCTTCGGCCTCCGCTTTCCCGTCAACCAACTCAAACTCTCAAAGGAGAAAACTCTTTCTTGTACTAATACCCGGGGATTGTATTGTGTATTGCAAACTGACAGCTCTTGTGGTGGTGGTGGTGATGATGATGATGGTTGGTCTGGTTTTGGTAGTCGTGGTTGGATCTTGTTCCATGTAAGATGCTAGAAAATCTGCTCCGAATTTTTTGCTCGGCTAACAGAGCCATTTAATGTCGCTAATAGCCTTGACATCCGTTACGCATTCATTTTGGAATTTCCTTTGGTCCAGCAATCCTGTCTTCCACTTTCCTCCATGTTTAATGGGCTTTTTATACAGCTTGATACGTAATACGTAGTAGGTATGTAGTAATAAGAAGCCATGAGCAGTGATCTTTTCCAGCTCAGAAATCCGTACTGACTTTACAAGACCCGTTCCATGTGAACAATCTTGGGGGAAAGTGCTTTCTCCTACGAATTGCTAATGATTTGTGGCGTGATGGAATGGCATTCCAAATATTATTACATAGTAGTAAGAAAGGATCTTCTGATGTTTTAAATCTTGACCCACAGACCATTTGATATAATACGCTGGCATTTCACTAGCAGTAATAGGTGATCTAAAACATGAGTAATTGGTGCTGTAGGCTTGTTAAACGAGACCAACCGCAAATCTTTACAAGACTATAAAAACAAATTGGAGTTGTTTTACTTTACTGCATGAAAGTGTGTACCATAGTTTGGACCTTTCATCGAAAAAGCTGCTAAATTCAAGAAACAGAAGCATTCCTTATTTTTCCCTCTCCCAATCAATGAAGCAGCAATCAACTTCCGTACAGTAAAGAAATGCATTATCCTCTGCCGACCCAAATAAAAAAAACCGGGTAGAATGTAGAATTCTATAATCTAGATCCCTACCCGGGTTGCTCAGGGTACTAAAAGAAAGGATCTCTCGTCCTCCCTCAAACCGATAACGTGACTCAAGGGAAATTTGTAGTTGACGTGAACGAGGCGAATCTCCCGTTTCGTTAGTAGTCAGAAATGGTCATCACAAGGCCCCAGAGCGACCATCCATAAATTTATCTACTTTCCTCTTGTATATACGCAGACAGAAAGGAAGTATTATAACGAGAAGGCCAAGGAAAACAAAGGAGAAATGAAGGAAGGGAATCTTTGTGGTACAGTCTGAGTATAATCTTCGGTGGGCTACTATACACAGTCTCTAATGCAGCTTAAGATCCCAGATAGTTTCACAAGGTACGAGTATTAGGATGTACTAGAAGCATTACGGACTAACTGGATCCCTCTAAACGGTTGGCATGATGAATTATTCATTTGGAACAACATTTGAAATTTCAAATTGTCCAGGTCTTCATCCCCAATACCAGCCAGGAGGTAATAGAAGCTCGGAACGGTTTTATACAATTCACTATGGGCCTTTCTCAACCCTTCCGTACTTTAGCTTTCCCCGGCCATCTTCAATCCAAACTTATAAATCTGACAAATCGTGGAGTCTTGTGCAAAAATAGAAATATCCGAACGGCTATGAGTTAGAAAGGACTGTGGGAAATAAATATTTTTGAGTCTTAAACTTGTCTAGTTTAAAAAAAAACAAAATATCTACAGATAGGAAAGTGTGTCACAAAGAGTTTAAATAATTTGTCAGGCCGTAAGTTCCTCTAAGGGATGATTAATCACTTTCGAAACATGTGATATGAACTTTTCCCTCCGCGTTTCAAAGTGATTGGAGAACAGTTTCTTATACTATCTTGAAGGAATGACCGCCGAAACTCTATCCGTCGAATTCTTATGCTTACGAACCCATGAAATGATCAGAAAGTTTTGCATGATGTTTTTGACACTTTGATGAAGAAAATGAGAGGTGTCACATCTATAAGTTTAGACCGGTTTTAGCTAGACTAATTCATACTAGTTTCCACACACTATGGATTTAATAAGCCGCATAATAGGCATTACCATCTCATGTCCGTTATGAACTCGATGAGATTAATCATCTTTCTTCACGAGGAATGTTAAAAGGAAAGTTTCTCATCTGTCATACGTGCCAATTTTATATGTTTAGGTACGCAACGAGTCTAACACACTTAATATTCAATCTGCATACAGTTGATCCATAGATACACGAGCTCTCTCTCTCTTCTTCCTCTACAAATACAATATCCCATTAAGAAATTTTCAATAATGACAAAAGTGCCAAAGGAATCAACGGAAGCCAGTGTGCATTTGAAATTGGAAGAATTTTAATTCACTTCTGCCTCTGGCCACGATTTATAGTTGTACTCACCCCTGAATTAAAATAATACTAGCAGCTGTACTAGGTAAAGTAACAGACAAGGTTAATACCGCCGTGTACATTGTACCCTGCAAGTAAATGCGGAATTTAGAATCTAAGGGAGATTTAGTATTTATTCAGGGAATGAGATGGAGAAAGTTTTGGATTCATTTTGATTACATCCTTCACAGGAAATCCTCTTGTATTCTCAAAATCCAGGGAGGCTAGACTCACTCTCAACTCTAGACAAGATATATATTTAAACTGCGGCATGTGTAGTTTTGGTACTGTGGTGTTGGTACACTATTAGCACGGACGTAGCCAAACATTATCTCCGGTTTTCTCCTGTATATTTCTCTACACTTAAAATGTTTGCGTATGGGGAGAGGATGGTAAATTGGATTTGGGTACGGTAATATACTTTGTAATGTTTGTAATGTCTGTTAGTCCAATCCAAAGGGAGAAAGTGGAAATCTCCACACATTGTGTACAATATGTAATGAGCTAGAGCCATGCAAAACCATATCAGTATTAGTACACACATATTGTACACATGCAAAACAGCGGAACCAGAGGAGCTGAACACGTTCTTGTTCTACATATTTAGATCAGTTCGTTTTAAAGTGGTCAACGAAGATAAATGACCTGTCTCCGCTGATGATTCCTGAGCATGAAGATGAAACTTTCGGGGCTAGGAATAACAAACAAATTCACATCCTTTGTTAAACAAGTTCAAACTTACATGGCACTAGTCAACCTTTGACTATAGTCTCTGGGTGGATTCAGAACACATCCGGACTTGGTTTAGTGCCCAGTTCTTATACAATCATGTAATGTTTAGAGGGTGGAAACGTTTGGAAAGAATGTGTGTTCTTCATTACACAGAACATAATTTCCTGTGCTGAAGGCCATTCCAATACTTCCAGCATTTTTCTTTCCAAACCTTGGCTTTGCGGTCAGCGTTCATGGGAGATCAAATTTTCGACTTTCATTTATTTACATTTTATGTACATTTGTGCAAGTTCTGTATATTTGTTTAATATGTATGTTGAGAGATAAGCTGACAGATTATGCATTTAGTTTTAACTTTCTTCAGAACTTTTTACAGTCTATGTATACTTCAGGCTCCAGCCACCCGATCTCTATCCCCATTACTAATCTTTACATCTTTCTAAGCCGCTCAGCTCTCAAGCCTTCTCAGCTTTACTCACAATCGGTTAAAACATCCTCAAAGGAGATAACGAGATTGCCTCCATCCAAAGAAAGACTCGCGTAAACAATTTGACACTTTGCTATTTCAAATGCTAATCCTCTTCTCTTAAGGAAATCTAATCCGGGAAAAAGTGACTCGGATGAAAGTACTTAATTTCAAGACAAATTCTTAAGAAGAGCTCCGGCTTTTTTCTTCTTTTTTTTTGAGACATGGGAATTAAATTTGGTATTCGGATACTACAATCTAGATGTATATGGTGTCAAGTGGTGGAACCTATAAGAAGTGGGCCCACTCCTGTTCCCATGATAGAATAAGCAGGAGAACATTGAAGTGAAACTCGTGCCACTTAGTAAATGCATCCCCATGGTAAATATATCCAGGGTAAATATGTACCGGGTAAATATGTCCCGGTGGTAAATGTCCCCGGTAAATATGTGCCGGTGTAAATATGTCCCCGTGGTAAATATGTACCTTTGAAAACGAAAATTATTTCAGGCTTTGTTTACAACAGTTAAAATTTATTATTTAATATAACTATTCAAGATAGGTGAAAGTTTACTGAACTTATCTTGATAACTATTCACCTATAAGTTCTTTGTTACCTTGTTGATAAGATTAGAAACAGATAGGACGTATAAGTATAGAACCTATTTAATTCAAGAGATAATATCTTAGGGGCATTGTCCATTGTTTTGCTGCGTAAATAGCAGTGATATGAGGTAGTAATAAATGTTGACTGTTGTAAACAAAATCTGAAATAATTTTCGTTTTCATCAGTACATATTTACCACGGGGACATATTTACCGGGGTGTATTCACCGACTGCCAGCGAAACGAGCTGTTGGCAATAAAGTGAAAGGTGGTCCCCAGGGTACATCACACCTATTTTCCTCAAGCATCATCCTCTCACTCCCGCAAGCTTATCACCATCACTGTCATCATCCCAGCTGCTAATACAACCCACCTTAATAGCTTCCCCAATAAAACGTGCTCCATGCCTTTCCGCTGGAATTCTACACTCCAAACTGCTGAGCAATCATCCTCATCACTATTCACACTCCAAAACAGCATTCTGTAATGAAAGTCACTCAAGCACAAAAAAAGTTCTCCTTCATCCACGTCGGATTCGATTCCAAGGAATTGTCCTTTTTTCCTCCTCTACCTGCTGCCTCTAGGCCATTCACAGGGAATTAGTTAGCACTCGGAAGAATTAGGCATTTGATTAATTATGGATTTATGCATGAGTTAGTTCATTCAATTTCCTTCCCCGATTCTTTAAAGTTGCATGAAGCAATGACATTTCGGGAAATTGCAACTCCTCGCTCTTTGTAAAGTTGTAGAATATAATAGTGATTGAGATGGGGGCTCAGTACCGAGCAGAGGGGGTGCTTTACTACACGCATATTTCCAATTTCTTAGTCTCTACAGAGCTGGGGTGAAATAAAATTCTTCAAACAATTGTAGCGATACGGAGTGTAAAAGGTCTCAAAGGTTTGTCAAATTAATTGGTGGAAGGTGAGTGGCACTCCTTGAGAGGAATGTAACACGACGCATACTGCCACTGCCACATGCTGTTCTCAGAAGAGGTTGGGATGGATTTTGCAATCAACTGACTCTTATAACCCGTTGTGATATGTCCATGTCTAGCCTTTCTATGTGCTTACATCAAAGAGAAAAGTACGAGGGAAATCAATGATGCTAGAAATTAGCTAATTGGCCCTTGTAATCAATCCAAACCTCATCCATGATGTAGAACATTCAGGTACAATAGGGGTGCTCATCGGTGTGTGGTACAAACTCGTAATTAGTCCATGTAAATACTTGAATATGCACAATACGCGGAAGATAGTCAGGTAGTTGTAGAAAAGTATTCGTTCCTCGGATATTAAATGCCAGTTGGAAGATGTATTAGACTGGACATCCCCAGGCCATGATAATGTGATAAAGAGATGGATGTATTGCATGACACCCGGAGTGGAAATAATTTTGATTGATGTTGGCTCGTCCTTGACGTATTAGTGCACGTAAGCAATTTCAAATTAATTACTAGCACGTAAAAATAGAAAAATGTGATGAATTGCTTGAATATATGACAAATTAAAATTAATCACGGAAATATTTTACTCTTAAACCTGTCCTGAATTAATTAATGCTTCTATTTGATTTCTACTTGGTAAGAGCCCGACAGGCATCAGAAGAAATTAAGGATGTAATTTACATTTATTTTTAGATCTGTTCTTGGAAAATGATAAATTTGAATGGCCCGATTGGTGGGATAAAAGGGAAGGGTTAAATTTACTCTTCATCATGAGTGAGAAGGAGGAAGAGGTAATTAGCACCTCGTTCAAACGATAATAGCTAATAAGGGTGTGAGCTGATGCCAGGATAGGGCAGCCCGCATCAAAAATCATGACCATCATTAAAGTGTTCACGGTTCTGAATGAGGACTAGCCCTAAATTCATATTATGAGCATGACTGTCCACCCCAAGTACAATATACAGGGTAATAAACTTAATCGCCAATGAAATGCTCAAAATAATTCTCGCAGTAAATCACTCGGCCAAGTTTTCAAGATTTAGTTCCATGATCCGAAATCCAGACGTCTCAGAGAATCGAAATTCCTTCTAGATTCCTTGTACCACTTGGTTGTAGGTGAGAAATATGAAGGCCCAAGAGTGTTAGAATGAGGAGAGAATCTCTACGGTCTATTACCTCCACCTTTCCCTTGTGTATTTGTGTTATCCATCCTGCCACCCTGTGCACTCTTCTAGAGCAAGCTGAGACTGAAGACAGTGTGTCTGTCTCCCAAGTATTGTATGGTGCGTAGTGGGACTGATACTCTCCTCCAGCAAGGAAGTGGAGGAGTACGAGGAGCGAGTAATAATATTGGCAGAAATTTCAGTAGACGAAGCAGAGGAGGTGAAAGTGATCTTGAGGAATGGAAGACAAGAGTAAAGAAATAGGGCGAAGAAAGGCCCAAGGGAAAGCAAACAAAGGGGAAAGTGTGGACTGATATGAAACGAGGGATTCCTAAGATTCTTCTCTCCTTGAGTTGCCCTTTGTAGCTCATACTCCTGGAGAAGATCTTTCCCTGCCTATATGTTACAGAATTACGATACGAGGATAGAATTCTGCTCTAGGAATTAGTGTTTTGTTCACTAGACAAGGTAAACATTGTCTTGAACAACTTGAAATCCTCAGACCGGGCTTAGCAGACTCACTCTCACACAATCAGTACGCTTAGAAGGAAACGATTGGGAGGTATCAGTTTTTATTTCTCTGAGCTTTCTCTCCCAGTTCCCCTTTCAGGGACTATAGAGCTATGTGTGTGTATTTAGTTAAGGATTTTGAGTCGCAACCGTATCAATGCTACATATCGGGGTAAGATGACGAGGGGATTTTGATGAAACAGGATTTTCTGTTTTCTGGTCTTTGGAAAACTTAAAACTACTGGGGACATCGATTGGGAATAAAGTATAAAGTATAAAGTAGGTCCCATCATTTTATGCCTTTTATTCCATCAAGCCATCACCCTCTGTGAGTTTTATGATCCTTTGTTTTCAAAGGTAATCAAGTTTTGTGCTCCCGGAAGTAGATTCTGGATTCTATTCCATCTAGGCTTTTAGTGTAAATTCTCCCTCATCCCTCCAAATTTAATAGTCCCTTGCTCATCAGAAACACTGTGTCCTGAGTCCTGTCTTTTCTATTGGCCCTATGTGACTCTTTAGAGGAAGGTTCGTAGATTGATCTCAAGTGTTTTTATTTACTTTATTCTACCGGTTTCTTTGTACGTGGCGGAACTTTTGTACTAAAAGAGGGACTCTCGTCTCAATAGTCTAGAGGGAATTGGGACCCAGAATAGGAAAGTGTTGAGGACGTTTTACGGGTAAATATTATAATAATTTTTGCCCTTGAGTCTAGATGTAAGGGGAAAGTTGGAAAAGGCTGTGAATTTGTGAATTATGAAAATACGAGTATTCAAGAGGGAGAATGGAAAACTGATTAAAAATTCAGCCCCTCTATCTCCCGTACTTACCGACTTGGGAAGACGTACGGACCAGAGGGCTTGGTGTAACAATTATTTGAAACGGAGTGCATATTTTCCATCTCATCGTATGCCATGACACATTTGAATTATTACATTACCAGGCTCCTGTTGTCATGTACTACATTTGCGATTTACATTCCCCTTATTATTCTTTCATTCCCCTCTAGCTGGCTTAGCTCATCTTCCTCTGAAGTCAGCAGGGCATCATATCACTTACTCGCTCTATAAATCCTTCACTTAGAAGGACCATAAAACTCCCTCGCACTTGAATTATTGTTCCTATATGGGGAATAAACCATGCAAAACTAAGACTATCAACTCAAGCATCGTAACAGCCTCTAACGCTAGTAGTCGAGTCTGAATCATCAACACTCCCATCATCAACAATAGCTCAAGACCATGTGGAACCAATCGAGCTTTTGATCTACCAGGTCGCTTCAGAGGCTTAAGATTCTGGAGCAAAAAAAGGCACCCCTTGTTACAAAAGTTTAGTCTATTTCAGCTGATAATCCCTAGAGACTTTGGTTATCATTCTCCCCACTTTCTTCGATAAATGAACGATTGAGAGAGATCTTGGAAATTTCGTTCCAGCCGATTATCACCAGAGTAATAAAAAGCTTACTCAAAGAGGGGGAGGGGGCAGGGATATTTCGTTGGGGTACATATGTTACGAAGTTAATTGACCGAATCGACAGCCCAGTGAACATGGAATATATAGTCAAGGGGAGTCGAACTCGAAGGGAGAGCAAATTGAAAACCTTGGGATTTTGGACACACCAAGTTTTCTCTGATGTGGAAACCTCGAGCCTGCCCATCAATCATTCTTTGTTGTGGTATGGCGTGGTCACCAAAAGTTCAATCTATTCCTAACTATTCCTGTGTTTCATTTAGCTCCCTTGCCTCAAATTTAATTCAATTTTGATCACTACATAAACAGTCACCAAAACGACCTTTCCCTTTATGGATAAAAAATTCATGCCGCATGCCGCACTCAATGCAGTTACTCATACTTCATTAGTTTAACAGGAGGTTTTCAATCAATTCTAATAAGAAACCAAATCATTTAAATTCATCCCTAGATCTAATGATAAGCTGCGATATTAGAGACGGAAATTTAATTTCAACTGAGACCAAAAAATCCCACATTTTCATTGTTCACAGACTCTTCAAAGAAGTCTAAAAAATCGTGAGAATTTAAAAAAATTCCACCGATAAATTCCTTTAATTTCCCAAATACCTTCCTCACCCATTGGATTAAATCAAACCGTTTTCAATCCAAGAAAGAGGAGACCCAATCACTAAGACGAGTGTGGTACATTAGCCATGAAATAATGTTCACTCTCCAGCAAGTAGATATTGTAGGTCTCGGAACGTATCTGGCCTCCTCTTCATTCTCAACTCTAATGGGATGGAGTTATAGCCGGCCATATTTCCATGAATCACAGATTGTAACAAGAGATTGAAAAGAAAGTGGGTGAAAGTAAGAGAATGTCTAGAGGATGAGAAGGAGTTAAGTTAAGGGAAAGTGAGTTCATACATATCCCTTTAACTTTATAAAAGAGTGAGAGAGAATAGAATAGAGTGAATGCAAAATCTACTTGACTACAAAAAAGAGGCAGAGGAGAGAGAGAGGGTGGGAGATAACAAACTGGAGGTCCAAATCTCAAGTGACACAGTTCTTGAAAACTATTACTCTGAGGATTCCAATGGAAATCCAATTCACTTCCAAAATAGGATTTTGTCCCCCCGGTTCTTTGCCACTCTAACCCTTTCCTCCCCGTCCGGCCAAACTCCGCGGACTTTTATATCCTCCCTCCCTTTTTATTTATATATATGTAGCTTATCCATACCCTCCTCATCCATCTGGGCCGAAACTCATCTTCACCTCATGATACCCGATACGGGGCTGAGAGGGTGTTATTAAAGTATTGGAGATACCTCCGCACAGGTGCATTTAATTTCCTGAAATAGGATCTATTCCAGCGAAGATGGATGTTTTTAGCTTAAGCTTAGCCTATCATCTGGAGGCGCATCCTTGAATACTGATAAACTGGCTTGACGATTTTCCTCAAGAGGAAAAAATACCGGGATGTGCGTATGTAATAAGAGGACACTTTTTTTTAGGTTATATTGAGATCGATACGGAGGGAGTGGAATAATTTTGCAATTATTTTACTAAATCGACTAGGAGGATTTGCAACAAGGAAAGGAAAATGACAGGCTATTGCATGTATAGCACTGTGGATAATACTATTTCACAAGGCGTAGTGTAACTAACTATCTTATCTATAGTTCAATATGGGAAGGATGCAAAATTTAGATTTATTGATAGATCCATCCGAATTATGAATTTTGATGTCGCCGAGCCAAGGTTTGAAGTCGGGAATCAAGGATTGGATTTGTAATTTTTTTCAATCCCATGTCGAGCCTTATTTAGTACAAAGGAAGGAGTTTGTAACGCTTGCATTGGAATTGCGGTTCTCGGAAGCAATCAGACCTAAGCCTAACGACTAAAGAGATTATCGATGTGGGACTTAAGGCTGAATTGATCGCATTATGTTTTGTGCCTTCTATC
>JAQFYM010000519.1:0-62092 GCA_034694785.1 Agrenia bidenticulata | reverse complement strand
ACTATGAAGCCAGAGATCATGTGTGCAAAGTTTCAAGTCGATCGGGTTAATTTGAAGAGAGTTCTCGTGTTTACAGAAACACAGACACACAGACACACAGACACACGGACATTGGCATCCCTATAAGCCCTAAATCTAACGAACGGGCTAAAAAGTGCAGTTATCTGGGTTACTGGATGGTTTGGGGCTAGTTTTCCTATTCGTACATTTCAGAATATTTACAAGAGCAAATATTTTTTTTGGGAGGTACACACGAGCAATTAAGTATGATGATATGACAGGACTGAAATAAGGAAAGTAACATTTGAAACGAGGTCTTAATTCTAGTCTCGTCCTCGTCCCGTCTACCTGAAACAAACTGTAAATTACTTTTCGACGTGTTTATAGTTTGCAGTAAGACAAGAGGCTGAATATGTAGGAATACTAAGAATGTTATGAAGGCAAATGTAATTCCAATGTTTTTTTTAACAAGGGGAAATAACATTCCAAATACTCAAAGTATAAAATCACAAATACTGCGTATGTATCGATTAAATGCAAGATTGCGGGCTGTTGATTTTATGGAAATGAATCCAAAGTCAATTTTTTTCCGATGATTCATATGCTTATATTTAGTATGAAAGCAAAAGAGTTTAATTGTATTGTCACACAGAGAAATAAAATTATCACCAGCGACCACAACTTGAAATACCCCAGTATTACTCTCAGGCCTTGGGTATAAAAATAAATATGATTTTGTTTAATGCAAGAGCATGATTTTTGGAGGGGAACAGATGCTGTTGGGAATAGTTATAAGTTTTTAACAAATGAATAACAAAACGAAAATCTGAAGAAGGAATCCAATGAATGGTTTTGCATGGAAGTCTACTCAGGACGGAGGGGGCAGGATGGGAATGCTCAGGAGTTACGGATCCGTGGATTTGTTCCCGTATTTTTTACAACTCAGCTTCTGTTATTCTCACATTCCCCAAAAAAAGTTTTTTTGAAAGTATTATTTCTCGTGAATCATCTTCATCCATCTCTAATGATAGGTTGACTATATAGGCGTCCTCCTTCTGTTAATGAATCTTCTTCCGCTCCTGCTCCTGCTCTCTCTATTAAACTTTGTTTACTTTTGATTCTCTAAGATGAGCTTAAAATACAAAAAGAGGAAATCGCTTTGTTATCACTCTGGAATAAATTAAATTTTTTGTGCCCTGCAGAAAAATGGATTAGAGCTCTTAGACGGAGAGAGCTCTCATCTTCAGTCAGGGTTGAATGTTCCCTTCACCCTTCTCCGGGCAACATATCCTAAATATACAATATAGCCACTACATATGAGGAGAGATAAACTGGATTCTATGAATTCATCGCTCACCCTCCGTTTAAAGTTATCATATCAAAATATTGGAAACTGAGCTTTCCTTCCCACTCCAAAAAGGCTCTATTCCATCCCAATAATCCTAAGCACCGCTGACGATCCGAGCAAAGACGATTTGCAGAACTTATCTACTATTTTCATTCCAACCCTACCTACTTTCTATGCCTACGATTGTATGCGTGTGTGTGTGTGTGTGTGCCGTTTTATTGGAAACGGTGTGTCTCTCTATAGCTCCATTTCAGCTCCGTCCTATTTCGTTTCTCCAGGTTCACATTAATCTAGTAAATCCGAATACCGAAAACAATCTGTGCGCTTACAGAAGCCTACGGAGGATTCATGTCCTCAACAACCCCTTGCTTTCATGTTCGTTTCGGTTGTCCAATGAAGTTTCCTGGCAATATTTGCACTGTCGACATTCTTCCCAAATGCGGTGAGTAAATCGGAAATCCCAATTATGGGAATGAGACTAAATTTCCCTGGAATAAGCATTTCATACACCCTCCAGTAGGTTAAGGAAAAAGAGGATTTTTGTAAATAATAATAAATACGATCTACCTACACACCTACCCACCTACTACGGGTAGATAAATTGACTAGAGGGAACAAAAGAATGGAATCAACCCCGTCGTAGACTGGCACCACCAACGGCACCAACAATGTAATTGTCATCGGTAGGCAATTTGTGTATCTAAATCTAGATTCATTTCACTATTATCACATCACCGGGTTCTCCGCTTCTTGTGTGTGGATATGAAAGAATTTGGGAATGGGGAATACTCAAGCCGTGAAATTAGTAGTATCAAACGGAAAACTGGATCCAGCAGTTGAATTTCCATTTCTCATTCTCAATCTCTTTACGCATTCTGCAATGTAATAGTTTTCAATTATTTGCCCAGAGATTGAAATCACTGACGTGATCCATTACCCGTTTCCACGAGACTATATTCCACTCTTTCACGACCCAGTAAACCAGGAACCAAGTAGTACGAGGTACAGCCTCGCTGGGGAAAGACAGGAGGAATTCCCAAGTTATATCAAACTGTTGAGTTGGGGTGGACCATAGCTGACATGGCTTGCACAGCTTTTATAATACTAGACAACAGAGGCTTTAAGGCTTTTACCCTTCTTACTCGTGTTGACCTTTTGTGCAAAACAGCTTTTATGAATTTTCAATCTCTCTTGGCACACTGAACTGTTCCTAAATAACAATCCTTCCTCCTCTTGACAAACTCTGACAACTCCTACTCAAGGTATTTCCAATGCCTCCTAACCAACTGAAAGACCTGAGTGCGGATTGAAATATTTGTGTATTTCCATGGTATAAAAGTAATAAGAGGAAGGAGTTAATTCTACCGAGCAAGAGTTGATGAAGTAAATTCTTAATGAGTTCCCAAAAGAACGGTTCAAACCAATGAGAAAGGTAAACCTTGAGGGATTGGTAGGAGTAAGAGTTTCTAGAACTCGATTGCTCTCCATCATCTCAGGGAAATATATAAAAGCCTGTTCTAAACACATGACTCCAGACTTGGTCTGCATTAAGTAGGTAATAGTAGAGAAGTTTGTTTATGATTAGAAGGTGATGAGATTGAAGGGTTGTGTTTAGCCATGGAAGTAAATGACCGGGGAGGAGAGATGAAGAGTTGTGTGATGCACAAAGGTCAGATGGATGCAAAGATCTGGTAAATATTTTAAAGGGAGCATTTGGATATGAAGTCTCATTTGGCAACTTTCTTTTGATGAAGCCACAAAGGCAGAAGAGGACTAGGAGAATAGAAGCAGTAGCATTAATTTTCTCTGTATGGTGTTGATAGTTTTGGGAATATTGTACAAATGTTCCCTCAGCTCCGTAGAGCCATTTACAGTCCAACTACTCCACATAATACTATATCCATATCCTCTTCCGAGGATATGACTATTCGCTCCGTGTTGTAATATTCTACCAAGAATCGGCATCAACCATTCTCAAAGGATGAGTTTAAAACATAGAGGAAAGCACCAGCCGACGGAAGACGAGCTTATGGCCTCATAATAATATCATGAATCTTACTACGTTTAATGATACCCAATCCTTTCTCCCTTATCTGGAACCCAATCCAACCAAACGCCAACTTCTGCTCTTCATTTTTATTTACTATTTCATATCCTCATATTCCACAACTGCTAATAAGGGATCACTCATTCCCCAACCAAAATTACTTTCAAATTCTTCCCTTTTTCTCAATCTAGTTAAATACAAAAGCCCCTCCTAACAATCTACTCACTTTCCTCTCTTTTATTAACAACGCTACTGTCTAACATACGCTTTTAAAGATTAGAAACCATGCTAACAAAATGTTTCCACTAATTCATAATCTCTATATAGTCGCAACCTTAACATCAAGATTCCTCTGCGTAAGCGAAAAACATTATTACCTTTGTTTGGACAACTAAGCCTCATGCTTCTCATATCTCTCTAAAAGTATGTTTGCAATTGGATTAACCAATTAATCTCTAGAAGAAAGAACCGTTCATATTCACGTAGGGAGAACTGCCAGAGAAACCAACACCAACGGTTTATATACACAAATTTGATAAGTCTGTGAAGACAACAACTAATCTTTAAGAGATGATTGATAAACGAGACATTGAGACTTTGTCGGATTTGAGAGAGAGAGAGAGAGTGTGTAGTTTTTCCCAATTTCGTAATTAACATTAGTGTAACAAGTAGATCCCCATGGTTGATACTTGATCATTTCATAGGCTCTGCTAAATAGAATATTATTACAGGAGTCCGGGTATGTCCCGTTCCCTCATCTATCTTCCCCACCCGGAGTCCATACTATCCTCCTGATTTCATAATATGTATTGAATGAGAAGCTGAGTGAGTCAGATAGAAAGGCAAGTAGTATATAGTAGATAGCAGTGCTCATCTGGAAAGAAGAACTTCTCATATTTCCTCCCCAGGCATGGAAATTAATTCTACAAAATATTAACTATTAAACATCAGGAGGCAAGGGAAGAGCGATTCCTCTTGTTCTCTCTCCTCTTCTCTTGCTAGAAATTGAATAGCCAGGGAAATTGAATCAGGAAGGTGAACATAATAAAATTGTGACTTTGATACTACTCAACAAATCCCCGTCCCTATGTCTTCCTTAATTGGAAATAACCTAGACATTATATTACATAAACCTTTACAACACAAGTATTTCTCCTCTCCTATCATTGTAACACGGGAATCTTATTCCCTTTAATATCTTTCCTTGGGGTGTCCTACGCCATTCTGCCTAATTGTCCTGAATGAATGAATCCCCCTTTCTCTTAATCAACATCTTAATGCATGCTCATACCCAGCTTAAAAATCCCAGCATACATATTCAGCTTCCCTTTGGCAAAGGAAAAATTATCATTTTTAATCACATGCTACTGTACAGTCAAGGATCCTTGCACTTTTAGCATAGGCTGTTGTCAGCTGCTCCTAATTTAAACTCTAGAGGATTATGAATAAGATAGTGCCAAAGGAGAAACAGCTTATATCGTGGCTATGTCACCAAACTATGAGAGTATAGAGGGACTGAATTATCATAAGATATTTGATTGGAAGGGCTAAATGTCAACATTCAAAATCAAAGGATTTCAAGAACCAAATATTCATCCACCTTTCTCCAGGATTGAGAGCCTGTGTAATTTATATAGGAATAAAGTAATTACGCTTCTAGAATCTGAAGGTAAGGAGACGGTGGCGGCATATATTGTAGATTGTATTGGATCTGATGGTGAACCAAGGATCTGCTGCTTTTCGCCTGTTGAGGTTTAATTATACAAATGAGTATTGAAAATCCACAGCCAGTTTTGTAATGGGGGAAAGGAGGCTAGAAATACAAGACTAGAGTTTCTCCACGAAATTCTATTACTTAACTTGTGCTCTTGAAAGGCAAGAAGCCGGTTGTATTACTTGGGATGATTATTTTTTAAAACGGATATGCATTAAGAGCTGATGATATAAAACCTTTCTCTTGACTTGATATGTTAAAAAGGGGCAGACAAAGACCCGCTTCGGTTCTCTTGGAAATCCACGGAATTCCCCTTGGATTTCCCTATGCAATCTCCCCTTTGTGAGAGGAATATTTTTGACTTTTATTAGCCGATATACCTACTTAATTGCAAATGGAAATAATAACTGCCTTTCAGTCCGCTCTTCTTTCCAAGGAGCCGACGAATAATTTAATTCCCAATTCAATTGTGTATCGATCAAGGCAGATAAAATAATCGTGGCTCTATTATGAAAATCCGAAAAACACTCGGTTCACAGAATGAATCATATTTCTATTTGATTCCACACAACCACAAAGCATAATAAAATATCACAATCCCCTACACAGAGCCAAAATAGAATAATAGACCATCCATCTTCATCGAAAGAAAAGGCATTTTAATATTTTGGCTTTTTCCAGACAATATATTATTATCTCCCAACGCTGGGCTTCATGCAAGAAGATCCAATAGGATTTTTAACACCCTTTCATTATGTAATTAAATTTTTTGGCTAAAGAACGGGGTGCTCATACCCCCAAGCTCATTTGCTTTATTGCGGGTCTTAAAGTCGGAAAGCCTTTGTTGGTTTAAGTTCGTGAGTTAATTTTAACTCTGGATAACCTCTAGTACATGCTTGCAGTGACATTTGACAGGGAGAAGCACAACAGCAGCGTTTACAAGACAATAAACAAGAAATAAAAATGTTAGAAGGCTTCCGCGAACAGCTGGTGGCCGATGATTCCATCATGTACGAGAATCGTTGATTGAATTGGATACAAAAGGAATAAAAATTGGTATAACTTGTGGGACATGCATATCATATTACAATAGACCATCTTCAACCCTAAGAGACCCTTCGGCAGTCACTCTCTCCGACTGCCGAAGAGACCTCAAAACATTATCAAGTTTATTCATAGACTTTATTTATGTCTACATGATCTTCCGTCAGCTCAAGTTTATCTCTTAACTTGCTTTAATGCTTTTTATCTATTTAATACTTAGAATCAATGCACCTTTCGTGCATATTGAGAACGCCACCGTTCGTCAAACTCTTGTGACTTTAATACTTCCAGATGTAAGTGCACTTCTATTCTATATCTCTCTCTCTCTCTTAGAAATTGCTTTGGAATACATAAAAAATAAGATCAATACATAAGTTAACGATCCTCTCATCCAAACACTACATACCCTTGATCTTTCTCTAAACAAACTTGATGAAACAAAGACAGACTATCCACGCTAGCCACTTGGATGGAAAGCTGTAGATTGTCTCAATATGCATCTATTTTAAGTGGTGGTTGTACCATTCCTAATTTGATCATGTGTTGGGATCAAATAATACAGAATTGAATAGAATGATAGGGGCTAAAAGGACAGTTTTCACGGTTCGACTTATACGACTTCCTTCTCTGAAGCTCTGGAGATAAAACGGTATCGAGTTTCTCAGACTGGAAACAACATTTAGTCATATTTGGTTAGCCCTACCGTTTATAAATGTTGACTCTACCGTCTGTCTCTGGTTTCTGTGTGCTTCTTCCACCCCTGTGTACTATTTGGGAATGAGGATGAATGAGGGAAAATGTGATATTCATATGACAGACTACCGACCCTCTCAATTCAGAGCTACATGAAATATAAACCCGTTACCGACTAACAGTCGGTGGCCGGTCATAGGCTGGGATATATGTGTGTGTGTTTCTACCAGTTTATGATTTTTGTTTAGAAACCTTATTACTTTGTTGCCATACTAATAAATATCTTAATGCGATATGTCTAGATTGTTGGGCAGGTTGGAGGGATTTAAAAAATACCGTTGGAAATTAGTCTGTCGCCTGAATTTATCTTTGCTGGTCTTTTAATACAGATAAATATGCGGCTAGAGACTCCATTTACGTGACTTTCCATTTGTTTACTCATTTACCCCTTTCCACTCAGTCTTTAATTAAATTAGGATCATTTTTATTTTTCAATCCACCAGCTTGAGTATGACTGAGGATTGGATACTTTCAACTGTCTTAAAAGACTCGAGGAGTTTCAATGTATTTTTTCTAATTGAATTTCTACAATTCTTTGGTTACTTGATGGTAATAACCTTATAGTTATTATTGATTTGTATTCTAAATGAGCTACGCGTAATTACTATTTATGATTAATACACCGAGTTAGATAAAGATCTTAATTGTAACTGGTAAAGAAGATATGATAGAATCTGAGAGAGAATTGGATAATTGAGTGGCTATGTGCATGATGTGTAATTAGCATAAGAACAAGACTTTAAATGCAGCGGAAAGTTATCGACTATTTCATTAGTGCAAGGTTTGAATAGTATGACTCATGAAAAGGACTCCTCGGAGCTGGTGCGAAAGGATGGAAGCTACATTAATTATGAATATCAGAGTCTGCAAGGCAAGGTTGGAACTGGGTACAATTTAATCTCCTCTTGTAAAAGATTGATAGCGGTTGATTGATTGACAGAGTTGTGGGATGATTAGTTAGCTGAATAATAAGAGTGAGGATTTTGTGAGAAATGGAAGTCTGGAAGTCATGGATGGATGTAACTTTTTAGTGTTTGACGTATGCTACCTACATCCCACTACTACTTCCTCCATGAAGTGGCATATGGAGCTGTAGAAAAGAAATTTAGAAAACGGAGAGGGGTTGCTCAATGTCACTCGGAGTGATAAATGTTTGTATATCTTAAGTGTTGAGCTGAAACATCAAGTTGATGGAATATATTGTCCAAACATTTTGATGTGATAAGAATAGTTAGAGTACAAACATCCATTTCGACTTGGAGCTAGATTTCCATGTGAATGAGAAAAAGTGATTTTGGCAGCTTTGACTCCACGAAATGCTATATACTTTCCGGGTCCTTCCCGGGTCAGGTTGGATGGAATTAGCTCTTTCGAATGCGTTACATAAAATATGAAACACAGAGTATCTACGTCTACCAGGACGATACACGCATATTATATACCTGTGAGTAATAACCATAGTGGAAAGAGGGAACCAAATAAAAGCCGAGTTCCACACATTAGGTTAACCAACCATATTTTGGTTTGCCACTACATCATAAATTATGTTGAAAGGTGGGTAGTAGATAGGATTTTCATTTAGGATTTAAAATACAGAAACCTTTTCTCCCATTTCAACACTCTGTCTTCCTGACTGTTCTGAACAAGGGCTGTTGGGACATGCTATTCTGTAAAGATAGAGAGGAGTGAGTGTAACTGACTGTCTGAAACTAATTTTGAATCAAAATGGAAATGGTCATCTTGAAGATGAGATGTGATTTTTCACTTTCCCTCACACATCCAGTTCAGCATATTTGTGATGGGGAAGCGTCCTCTGTCTCTTTCGATTTACTATAGGACTATAGGACGTACCTGACGTTCAATATTACCAGCCTTCCCATTCTGTTACTCAACTTTCATTCCTTTCTCCGTTTCTACGTCCTCACATGACACACTAACATAGGACAATCTATACGAATATACGATACCCAACTAGAGATTATATGAATCAAGTGCCCAGACCTTTTGACTTTCCTCGGTGGATGAAAAATGAACTTGGCCGTGGTTGACACGGTCCAAATTGTTTTGCATTCCCTTTTTGATACGAACCGTGGAGATGTTAGGGTGGAAAATAATTTCTTTCTGACTACACGGCTCAGCTCATAAGTTAAACAGGGAGATATATTAATATATATAGTATAATATAATTCCTATAGTACTATATGTTCTGTTGGGGTGTATTCTCTACACAATATCGCATACTTCGTATATATATCTCCTTAAGTAAACACGAGTTCGACTTTGTGTTCTTTCCATGTTCAATTTCCTATTTTCTTCTTACTCCAAAAAGACCATGCTTGCACAGCATACATAAGTTTTCGTTTAACCTTAAGATCTTGAACGAAAAAAATCCATTTTCAACACTGAATCCGGCCGCTGTTAACAGCAGATCGATTCTATTACTTAATATGGCCCATAAACAAAACTATCTTGCCAATAGCCAACGCAGTCCATGCAGATCGACATTCAAAATTCGTTGGAATTCTAGAACTCTTACTTTAATCCTTTATGATACATATAGACACATAAACTACAAGTTGATTGATGGAAATGATTTTTAAAATATGTATATGGTACAACTAATTTTTCCGCAAAATTCTCCCTTTACACAGGAAAGGTTATTGGAGCAGAATTGACTATACCTGTGCATAGGGTTGATGCATATGAACGGTTAGGATTGGAATGCTGCCAAGAAGGGTAATTATTATTTTGTGAAACAACTAGAGGTAATAAATCAAAACTAATAGAATTATGTCCAGGAGGCGAATCTTGCATTTATTTTGATAAGGAGCGTATAGATGTGGGTACCTCCAGGCTCTTGTAGGCATTAGATGAGCATTATTAGAATTGTTGACTGGATCTAATGGAATTGATACACAAGATCTCTGAACAAGACTTTACCTTTTTGGTATCCTCTTTATTGCAAAATATTTGTTTTGCAATGTTTCTTTTTCTTAGAGAAACTTTTGCACATGTATTCAGTTTACTCCAGAGGAAGCAGAAAAACTTTCAAAATCCATCCATCCATCTAGAAAAAGTGTTCATTCCTAAGATTCGGAACAGTTTCCACTGAACTCATCGATAGCCTTTTGTAAAAAGCCTTGCCATCCCCAAAATCGATGTTGAAGGAACCCAGGGATGCTAATTGTAAATGGAAACATTCTTATCTTAACAGCCTGCTTTTTCTACCTAATGTGACGGACTGGCTAGTGAAAAGGTAATCCAGGAGATTTTTTAACGGAGCTCGTTCACATAAATGTAATCTAATAAAGTTTCAAAATTTCTTTCCACCTTGAAATCAATCCACCGTAGTATTTCTCAAACCCAATCAGGTCCTGAGTAAGAAGAAAGATAAAAGCTCCAATAATTACAAGGGACTAGAGTTTGTCTATTTGAAGATGGGCTTGTAAGTTTAAATGTTTTTCAACATGAAAGGGCAAAGGTTCATAAAAAAGTAGATAATGTGATGACAAAGCTATTGATGAAGAATGTTAATCTGTGGTGGGTCGGATTTGATTCCACAAGGGTTTCATCCAAAGGATTTAGTATTCCGTAAGGTGTTTTTGGAAATGAGTTCCCCGAAAGAAATAAAAGATGATTGGATTGGATGAATGTGATGATATTAAAGTAAGAAAAAAGCTGTGGTTGAGGCTGGCTTATTGACGGGATGGGATCCTCTGTACTGTAGAAGAAGCCAATTTTGAAAGATATTATTCAATAGTGTTTTATTACATCGGGAGAATTTTCCATAATAATCTTTAGAGAGTGCTAGTATATAGAGTACGTATATCATAGACAACAAAGATAGAAACAAAAGGATCCTGTTTTCTCACTGTTATTATGTACGTGGCTCTCCTCCTCATCGTAAGTGAAGGCGAGGACTCTTTGGTGTAAATGCTATGGAGAAAATAAAAAGGAGGCTGGATGAGTCTGAAACATATCATCAACTCAGTGAAGAAATTTCAACTTGAAATGAATGATTACAGTAATTTTGGATTTAGAAATAAAGGTGCCCTTCATCTAAAGGCGGATCAAGCATTTTATTCTCATCCAAGTCTCTAATATTTCTCTCTCTAATAAATATCCTCTCTCTCTACATATACGAGTCATAATATTATTTATTCTTTTTTATACAACAACTCAGTTGAGTACACAAGAGAAGCAGAGGCTTATAGAAAGACTCTTTCTTGTGGAGCATTATTAGAGAGCCACTTGAGTGGATGAAACCTAAATCGCCCATTCCAACCATCTTTATCTCTACTCAAACTTGACTTTTAAATCTCCTAAATTGCTAATAGCTCTAATTATTGCATAAACCTAAATATCCTCGTTCAAAATAAGCATTATTTTCTGATATAATTTAACAAACGTCAACAAATTTATTGCTCTCACATCCCCACTCATTTCATTATTTTCCCAACCGTACCTTCCACTTTTAAAGGGTTTTTTAAATGTTCCCTAATTCATTATTACTACTCGCCCCTCTCACTATCTTTATCTACTCTTCTCTCTTATTCTAGTGATAGTTTACCTTTTGCTCAGTGGAATAACGAAACCACCTCCAACGAAAACTAAATCATCCATCGACCTGACCCAACTCAATTTCATCCCTCTTCACAAATTGTTCTCATAACTAAGCCGTGGTATCTAAACACCCAATCTTCACCGATTCGGCTCATTTCAAATAATTTCTACATCTATTTCATCCATTCTTTTGGGTTTACTTTTAATTTAAAGATTATATAAACCGATCCTGCTCTTTTTAACATTGACACGATGACCGATATGTGCTCGTGGTTATCCTTTATCCATATCCTGTGGTACAGGCAGATGAATACTTTCATATCCCAGGGCCATCGCTTATCACCATGGATCAGAATTATCAACCTTTTGTCGGGAAAACAAAGGCACGATCGAGACCCTAGAGAAGGCTCTGTGTGACTGCTGTCCCCCGAACAATCCTCTAATTTATCTTAGCATTCCGATAACACAAAAAATTATCTCTTCATTTCGGAACGATTTCTCAATCCCAGCATTACTCTCACCCAAATATATAAAAAGGATTTCATTCCAACATCACTTCAACTATTTACAAGCTACTATAGCATTCTTTGAAAACCCGTGGGTGCTCGGGACAAATTTCGATCAACATTTCATTAGCGAATTTATGATTAATTACTTGTTAAGTTATCATGTTGTTTCCCTCTCTAATGAAAATAGATAGGAGTAGGAGTGAGAAATCGTTTGATCTTTGTGGACTAAAGTTTGCACACGTACGTACGATCTAGTGGCTCTAATTGTTTCGTTGACAAATTAGCCCTAAAATGGCTGAATGTATTTATGATAAAGGATAATGAAGATCCAACACGCAATTGTCCACCACCACAATCTCAGCCTTCGCCCTGCTGTGTTCCACGAACAAATTGTAGAGTAGAACAGCACACGGGCCCATAAAAGTCCCTCATCTACTCCTACCCATATCTCTAGGATAATCAAACAGAACATCCAAACGGTTTTGACATTTCGAATAATCTGGCATTCAACGGAATGAAAGAGTTTAGCAGAGCATTGAGCTCGCCTATTGTTTGAGCAAGGAAATCTCGTGGAGTCCTTGTGCTTTGTACTTGTCAAGCTTTTCACATCTCCATCTCGAGTTAGTCAAACGTGATCATATAAGGGAGGAAAGAGTGGAAATACAATTCAAAACAGCTAAGTGGTTTAGTTTGCAAAAACCTACTTACATGTTTTAATAGACTCCGAAGGGATGAGATGTTGGAGGAGATTAGGGACGATGTAAAATCGATTAAACGGGGATAGTAAATTTGTCCATGTGCCATTATCACATCCCATAAGCCCAGTTGTTTCGACAGAGTTTAAAAACTGGCTTCAGCTCAGTGAAGGTATTGAGAGGGTCTTTGAAAATGTTGAGATTATTATTATTGGCAGGAGAAATAAATAGCCTGTGTCTGGTGGTTCCGTATAAATAAGGTGGTTAACTCAAGAGCCGGAGTGTATTGGTTTTTACAAGGATGAGTGAGTGTTATTGCAAGTTAGGGGAAATGGGAATGTGTTTCGTAATGCTTGTATGATTTCTTATGAGGGCCATACCGAGCATGATGGGTTGCCAATTCCCAATTTTGGAGTTCAATGCCTTCATCCCCAGAGTATAATAGTCAGTCATTTCTAAAGTCTAATTATTTCTTTTGTTACAAAGTAGGAATGCCTATAGTAATAGTAATCATAATAATAATATCATGTTTTGAATATAAGAACCTCTCCTTGATTCCTTTTCTCAATTGGCTTTTTGAGTCATTTTGAGGGTGGTTTTTCGTCGCTTGTCTCCTCGTAGTGGGTGAATGGTTGGATATGACAGAGTTTTAAAACAACCCTTTGGTTAATATTATTAGAATTTAAGTGTGGGGAAAGAGAGCGAGTCGTCATCAAAGAGGAAGAAATAGAGCCGTCGGGGTAAAAACAGAAAGAGAGATCAAGTAAGTGGAGGAGGGTGTTGGGAAAAATAAGAGTCGATGAATGTTCACTTGAAAATAGTATTTTGCGATTATTTCACCATTCCCTCAGGATATCAGTTTAATCTCCCTGCCCTCATCGCATCATCCAACTTGCTTCATTATAAAACACAAATTTTTCCACTATTCTTGTCTATTTTCTTTTCTCCCATTTGACTCAGGTCTCTGTCTATTTTTTATCATCACTTTCCATCCAAGGAATGACTCTGGTACACGAAGCTCAGAGAAATCATCTCTGTCATCAGAAGCGCTATTTTTTTAAGCAACACTCTCCTGCCCTCCTGATGAGAACCCTTTTGTTTGCCTTTTTACACACACCTTCTGCATACTGTAGGGATCCTTATGGCTCGAGAACCAAGGTCAATACACCTCCGCATCATCAACTCCGCTCTTTTCCTAGCTCCCGTCAACTCTTTTACTCTGACGAGTCGGAATTTTTAGATTTGGAAAGTCTTTCATATGGAACAATGAAATTCCCATTCTTTATCGGTAGTAGAGATGAGAGAGATGGAATGAAGAGCCAAATTTCAACTTAAACTTTAATGTTTTTTATCAGTGTGATTTAGGCTGTACACGTGCTAGTTGGGCATACCTTGCGAGGGATTGCGAAAAAACCTCAGAAATCTTGGAGGTCGAAGGTGATCGGAGGTTGGAGTGAACTGTAAGGCGCCCATCTATGATCTACAGATAAAGTGTAGGGTGTTGGGTTTGAAATATTGGATTTCTTAGGAAGAGACGGTTAGTTTAGTAACCCTTGCATTAAGGAAAATTTGGAATGTGAGATAATAAATATGTGTTTGCCTTGCATAATCGGAAAATCGATAAAAAGGCTCTCGGGGCTCAATCTGTTCCTTAAGCTGAGGACAGACAACGGAGTGAAGAATGTAGAACTGATGAAAAATGACGGAATGATTAGTCCATAGGAGTGTCTGATACTATGACCATCCAAAATACATCCATTTCATATCTGCATACATAGTAGATGAGTGAAATTAAGTTAGGAATAGTGATGAGAGATGTTGGCAAGGAATGTTGGGGATAAAAGGTCTCTTGTTTTCCAATCCGTTATTATCGTTTTGCTGAGGGAGTAAAATATTGAATGTGACAAGGTTATAACGTGATGGAAAAAAGCGGATGTTCCCCTTGGGAAAATTAATGCAGTTCACAGTAAAATGTCAACATTATAATGCAGGAGAAGTGCTCTCAGGCGTGACTTACGATGAATCTGAAATTTTTGTATCACGAAGATAACGAAATGTCCACAAAGATTCCGTTGATGAGTGGTTGGCATTTATTCCCTTTTTATTCCATGAATTCTTCGTTTACCTAATATCCATAATAAAATATTCTCCTTCATTTGATTTTCCCATCTTCTCAAAATCCACTTACCCATTTACGCACTCATTCTTTAGTACACACTGGCCTCTGAAATCGGTGACAGTAATTCTTCCTCTACTAATCATAACTGACACTTCACTCTCCTTTCCCATTATGTGTTGTGTTCAACTGGATATTACATCATGTAACTTGTACCTCTCTTTAGCCCTTTACCACCAGCTCGAGGTAGAAAGGTCGCTTTCCCAAATTTCACCAACAAACAATCCCAAGTCTTTCAATCACTTCACTTGACAATATTCCTCTTGATAAGTCCTTCCCGACATACTTGGGATGAACCCTTTTAGGTTATAAAAAAATGCTAACTTCATCATTTACTTGTTTGCATCGCATCCATTTCTTCCTCCTATAATTTACTACTTAACAAGAGCAGATACTTCAAGGCCAACCTTCTACTTCGTTTTCGTATGTATACTTACTGAATTCTATAATTATTACTTAAAGTAAAAGCTTCTGCACAAGACCTGGCTGCTATGGCCATTGAAGAACCTCAAAACTACAGTAATCAAGTAGTATTATACGACCAATGCGTTTTCTCTTTCTAAACCTCCAAATAGATCCGTATCATTTTTAATAGAGAAAGGAGCATATTTTTGGGCCAAGCTGTAAACTATACAGACCACTGGGATAGGAAATAAAGATAGTAATGACATATGAGAGTGATGGGGTATGAAAGGCGAGAAAATCATTGCATTCATAAATAACAGCACCCCAGACGATTTATACGAACAATAAGTTTAAGCTCAATATTTTTGGATAAATCAAGTAACAATGATGTGTCAAATCAAAATTTAAAAATATCCTCTGCACTTTCTATTAAAAGATATACAAGCAAACATATTCAAGCAAAGTTTATTCGATTGAGCAGAAACTGAGAAATAATACATGGTCTTAAAAACCCTAAGGCTTAAAGTAAAAACTTCAAAAGCTAAAGCTCAAAACCACACGAGTTTGGAAATGTGATCTACAAAACAGTACAGTGGTGTAAATAGGAAGTATATAATACTACAGAGTTAAGTACCCTGGTCAACCCGAATCGGATTAAAGTCACTGAATAGGTGTTGTATGATGGACATTGACCATCATCAACCCCTAAATTATCCCCAACCTATTGTCATTGTACAAAAGGGTAAACGTCGTCTTAGGCCATTGATGCTCCTGGGGTTGCCCTTTATTCATCATTTCTATTGAAATCCCCTGTGTTGGACAGTTAGGTTTATCTGCTCCCCATTCCACCACTACACACTACTACTCAATCTTCATATCAGATACAGCGTAAAGTCTACTGGAACACGCAAATAAATATAACTTTTGCCTTTTCCTCCTTATATTAATTCATCTTGATTCCCAACCCTGGAGGTAAACGGCATTTATTTTACGAAATCTTTTACTGCTACTCCGTAACTTAAAATTTTGCTTTCTTATAAACTAGATTTATACGATTAATTCATTCCGATCTTTGCATACAAACCCTTTCTAAAGTGATGGCGGCTTTGCCTTAATAAAAAAATTCTTTACCACAACCCTACTTTCGCTTTTAATACTCCGATCCTTAATTTCCCAGGAATAAAAACAAGCATGCATACGTAGGTGCATAAAATTAAGAATCGGATGTCACAAATGCACATCCAATTGTCCCATCTCCCTCTCGGATTTATGATGAAAGCCCCTAATTGCTTAATACAATTGAGTCATTAAATAATAGAGCTGGAAGCTTAAGAGAAAAATAATTTGTCCAGCCTATATAGAGAAGGGTAGCGACTGCCGGTGATGTAAGTAGGTATTGGTCTTGGGAGACAGGAGCTTGGGGCTGGTTCTTTCCCGAGAAATAGGAGGAGAGGGCTCAGAGTTAATATTTTTTTGTACCGAAGGGCAGTTTAATTGAAGGGAGTGATGGAAGAGATGACTCTATACCCTGACATTAGCTTTCATTCAGCTGTGGCAAATATTTCTATATTAGTTCCCCCGTACTATTCCTTTGGAGTGAAATCTGGTAGTATCGTGTAATGGATAGATAGATAAAGGAAAGAGTTGGATTTGCTGTGGCGGCACGTTTTTTTTCCTCCTTCTTCTTCCGCAGAATGGGAAAGAGAAATTAGAGAAAAATGCTTTTTAACCTCTACCTTTATTTGCCTAATTGAAAAAGTTTAAGAGGAGAGAAAGTAAAAGAGAGTGGGTTGAGTGAGGTGGGGTTGTGTTGGGTTTTCAGAGTTAGTTCTCTTGTATCGCTAGAGGATGAAAGAAAGATGAAGGATCAACATGAAGACGAAGAATATTATTATGAATTTTGGTGGAGCAAGAAGGAAAATGAATAATCTAGGAACGAAACATTCTTTCAACCTCACCTTATTAGATGGAAAAAGATGCAATCTAAATGCTTATGTTATTGATTTTCCCTTTCGGGAAACATTATTCCTTAATGGATGTCTTTATGCCACTGTATATCCCTTCAATTCTTATTACCATATACGCCTATTAGTAGGTACATTATATTTTGTATTCCAACCGCTCTTTCCCTAAATTACGTCAGCATTTACAAGTTAAAGTAGTGGAGAGAGAGAACCTTCTATTCTATAATTCCAAGTTCCGCTTACTGGAGAAAGAAAGAGAGAGAGAGTTGGCTTAGGTAGAGCTCGACTAATCATCCCATGGCATCGGTGGTGGTGATGCCTTCTCAGCCTCAACTTTTTTAACCTAGGGAGTACTAAAAATCGAATTAATATCTCCGACTTCCTTACTATCTCTCTATCTTCATTTCCCGTACTTTTATAATATACACAAAATTACCCTCTATTTTTCTGTTTACCTAAATGACAACCATTATTAATTCCAATTCCATATCCTCCATCCAGCCCTGCACCGAAGGGGGTATGAGAGATGAGATCAACCCTAGTCTCACTTTACCCTTTTGCTCTTTGTACAGAGGAGAGAGAGAGAGTCCGGATTAGGAAAGCGATTAGAGGGACTAACTATATGGGGATTTCATTTACTTGGAAACAAATTTATTTTCGAATTACAATTCTCTCATAACTGTTTTTAAAAGATTATGCCTTTGAATTTTTTCATTTTACTCCTCATTTACTACTCGTATATGGGCGAGGAAGACTACTGATGTTGTTAATTTTTGGATGCATACATGCATCAGCATAGAGGTAGCTAAATTGAAAATAAGTGTCTCTTTGTGGCGTATGATGCAGTGAGAAATTTTCGTCGTAGGTGGGTGGTAGATAGATAGATATAGGGTAGTTAAGATCAATCAAATACTGTACAGGAATTAATGGGGAAGAACCACATGCTAAAGCACAAAGTGAGTGACTCTACCCTTGAGATGCAATTATCGACTTTCGATTAATTTTAATTGATCAACTCTTGATATTTTGAGAGAAACCTTAAATAACCAAAATTTACTTGTGTCCCAGTCGGAAGAGATCCTCTTTCGAGTAAAGTTAAAAAGAATTATAGTTTGAAATATTTGGATGGAATAAAAATTTTGAAATGATACTGTGGGATGTTAAAATTGTCAGTGTGAAATCAGCAACATGTTTTGAAGTTCCAGGCCTGGTCGTCCTCCTAAGCGAACATCAATCCCACTGGTACCCCTTTCTCAACACGGCGGGCCACCCCATCAGTTCATGTCGATGAAAAAGCATCGACTAGAAAACGGGGACTACCCACACTACGACCATCATCACAATCCAGCCGGTGAGTATCAATCTTCATTTGACTTCCTCGGCATTAGTTTTCATTTATATTTCTACCTGTAAAAGCTTCCTACATTTTTTCAACTCCCTACACCTAGGCTACGATGCAAACGTCCGTCCACCACACCAAAAGTCACTCACGCATTCATTGTCCACCGTTACATAAACAGTAGAATATCCTACACGCTATTTCCTACAGAATGAAAGCTTATGTAATATTATGTTTCAATCTGCTTGTCTACGAGCATAAAATAATATTGACAAAAATGAATGACTGAATTTTTGATAGATATTCCCTCGAGTCTAATCAGAAAGAGGGAAATAGTTTGAATTGGAACTTACGCATGCATGACTAGATATCTATACGCAGAGAGAAGGGATCTATATAAAATACATCATCATCCCTAGCCTTCAGATGAAATGCATACAAGAGAGATATTTTTATACCCCTTCTCATCCCCGCTTTAGAAACTTTATTCGTTTAATTAATCATTTCCCAGTCCACGTCTGTTTCTTCGGTATGGGGAAGAGGATTGGATGAAAAGTGGTATTCAGGCTCTTGTTGCTCCACAAGGTAAAAGTGTAGAGAAGGATCTGAGATGCTCAAGGAAGTTATTCCAGTGGCGAATAAATGCATCATAATGGATTAAAAATGAAAGTTTCACTGAGGAATTATCAACCGTAGGGCTGAGAGGCGGTAGGGATCATTAGGAAAAGTATAAATATAGGTAAGAGATTTAAAAGGAATCTTGTTGGAGAAGAAGAGCATTAAAAAGCTAGGTATGTGGGTACGTCTTTAGTATATGAAAGACATCAAACCGGAGAAGTTGATCTGTACCCTCGTTACCTTCATTACTAGAGGTACGTAGAGATAGACAAGTAGGGTTGATGATGGTGGTGGTGGCTCTGCAAAAAGTCTTTTCCGTTCCTGTCATATTGGAGAAAAATGACAAATTATTCCGGCTGATAGAAAGTATTTATAAAGGAAACTGTCATTGTAATTAAAAAGTTTAGGGATTACGGAGGAGATGAAGAAGAAAAAATTTGTGCTTTTTTATTAAGAACTTTCCTTTAGAGTAAGGGGATGATGACATTGAGCTATTAGACTGCTAACTACTAACTATTACTCTATAGAGGGATTCTACCAAACCGAGTCGTTGTGGAGGCTCAGGGTGGTTTGTACGTGGCTTATTTATTCCTTCATTTCCGGGAATCAATCCCGATTTCTTTCTCAATTTTAATCCTCTTTATGGTGATCAACTCGCCTGTGCTGCATAGCAATATCCTGTCCTCCCGTATCTTCTTAATTTGAATACCACCCGGGACTCTCTTTAACTTCTCGATTCATTCACAGTCCTCCGTCTTAAACCGCATTCCCTTATTCATCTCTTCCCCGTAGAAATAAGTGGTTGGATATAACAATTTCTTTCTTTTCTCTCCCTTGTGGTAAAAAAAATCATTCAGCTTTCTTAATTTCAACCCCTCATCAACCCTCTACTCCCTTTAAATCTCATAAACTCTAAAACCTACACCAAAATATTTATCATCCGTATGCCATACTCATTTCTCATCAAATATTTTACGACAAAACCTAGTCTAATCACTTCAACTCTTTTTAAATACTTTTTCTCAGCCCACCCTTCGCTCTACCATAATGTTTAACTCCTATTTCCACTGTTTAAATCAATCACAAATAATAGTGCTAAGTATTACTGTGTGCATTTGAAAAGATTGTAAATTGAAGATATGATCGTAGCTATTTAAATTAAGAAATTTTCAGTTCAACCAAAATCTGTGGAGTGTTATAAATGAATGATTCTGAAACAATGGTTAAATGTTTGACACGAAACTTTTCAAGATTTGAAATGAGCATTCGTTGCCTTTAAATCCAATAAACTAAACTATAGGGTAAGGAACAGAGGTAGTATGTATAGGGAGAGAATGAAAAGCTGAAGGTGAATTGTTGCCGATTACCCGAAATTATGCGAAACAGAAGATGTAGACAAGATAAATTATGAGAAGTAATGAGAATAAGGGAATGTTATTGTGATGATGAGAACTGCCCAATCTGTTTGAATAGCGTTCAAGGTTCTGTTTTCAGTAATGGTTTTTCCTGATGAAATTAAGTTTTTTGAGTCGGGCGGAGATCAAAGAAATTGAGGATTTTTATATTTACTCCTATCGGGTGGAAGGAGAATCTAAACACGTACTAATATTATAAGAAAACGGAAGAATTGAAACAAGTGAAAAACAATATGAGATTTTTTTTCTCACGTTATATAATGTACTTACCGTCTGATAGTAACGATGCTGCGGCGCCGGGAACCCTGCTGATTCCCGAAATTAAGACTATTTGTTACCGTTTCTCATCGCTTCTGCTTTATTCCTGCTCAAAAAACGCAATGTACACAAAAATACAGAAGAATTAGTATTCTTTTAGGATATGTTCATAGAGACAGTGTGCACTAGATTCTCCTACTATAGATATTGCCCACCTTACAAGATGCGTGTACTACCCCTCTGAAAGAGATAAAACAACAAACAGCTTAAGAGAGAGAGGAACAAAACTTTGTAAAAGAAATGTATTAGGTTGTGAATGTATCATCTCTCCTCTCTATTGCTTTACCTCGTGCCAGATTACTTTCCTCATGTTATGCTCATGGGTGTTGAGTATACCGGAGCCCTGGTGTCAAAACTCTAATAAAAGGGATTCCTGCGGTATTCTTTATGAGTCCTTCCCTTTTATTCACATTAAATGACTCTATCCTTCTATTTACTACTTATGCTCTACCTCGGATGAAATTGGTCTCTATCACGATCTCTCCGTGGCATCTTTCAACCCTCATTCATATCATCACATAGTTAATCAAGTATACAAGCAAAACATTTTTTCACACAACTTCACAAGCCTTCCTGAAAATATAGTATAGATAGATAAAGGAAGAACCATTTAACCAGGTCACTCACACGCTCATTGCAAATTATTATATTCAGAATTCTGTCTAGAAATAAGTTAATGCTTCTCATCTCTTCCTTACCTTACATATCGCTTAATACGCATGGAAGAATCCTGAATCCTCCTCGTAAATTTCCTGCAAATTAATAGCCGCAACACAAAAGAAGACGTAGCAGAAATAGAAATGGCTATTGTGAAATACGATGGACATAAGTAAAGCTAATAAACCCCCTGAGGTATTTAAAACTCTTGTAAATCAATTGGATAGAAGAGTTTTGTTTAGACAAGTTCATGGAGATTAAAGTATCACTTGTTGAATTTTCAGAGATGATGTCACTGGAGAAGTCCCCCCTTCTTGCCAACGGGTACAATCATCCACCGACACAGATTCCACCGATGCATTTACTCCCATCACTGGCTGGTCAATCAGCAGCAGCCGCAGCAGCAGTGGCAGCTCATGCAGCGTTGTTCTCGCCCTCAGGTCTCCCTATGCCACCTGGTCACCCAAGGGATGGAAGGTCAGTACCCATGCAATCTTTGGATGCTGTTGCAGCCAGGTTGGTTTCTTCAGCTCAGATTTATTTACTCATCTATTTCCCATCCCATGCTTCATATTTCACTTCCTTAGCTCAGGTAGAAAGGTATAGGAAGGCTGTCATAAATCCAAAATAGAAAAAACACTGTCTCACGATCTTTCAACGCATTACTATTATCACCATACTGATTAAATTTTATTTTCTTTCCCGTTTATTTCATATAATAGGTCTTGTATATTTCTGACAATATGTAATTACTGATTATATTACCGTTAGTTCTATCGTAAACAAAGAGGCCGTACCCGTCCAATATAGGTACATAAAAATTAATAATTGAGTAGTTTCCCCGTTGATATAGGCATTGAAGGGATGTTGATCCGATGGAGATTAATTTCAAAAGAAACACTCAAGATTCCTGGGTAGGAAGGAAGAAGAGTTTAATTAAAACGTTTAATTACAAGGATGTGTCAATGTAAAAATCAGTGTCGAGAAATGGACCCATCTTAAGTCTCATTAATCCCAGACGGTAATATTCAGCTCGTTGAGTACATGTAATAACACTGTGTATCAAATAACGGCTCATAACTAGAAGTGATAATGGGGTAGATTCTGAAAAGACCTAGGAGAGACAATATACAATTTCATAGTGTAATTGAATTTTAATTAAAATGTTAAAGGAACGCAACGTGGGAGACGTGCAGATCTGCTTACGAAGACTTTGTCAAACAGTTCGAAAGGTAAGTTTTAATATAACATGATAAAAAGAGTAACATTGGTGTTTATCTCTTATTTTATGAGCCACTTCTCGAAATTATTGCAACTTTTAATTGGCAATCAAGATTGAGAATGCTTCTGTGTTCTGATCACAAAACATCTCTTATAATAACATTCTTCGTCTCCAATATTTATTCTGAACAGGGAAGCTAGTCGAGTTATTAATTCATTTGATGATAACTGTTTCCGACGGGTAGAATTAAAATTATGAGCCCATCTACGATTACCTCCTTCTTCATCTCTCCAAATAATTTGCCCTCTATTCTCACAGTCATAGCATCTAAAAGACGATCTATTTCAAGTTTCAAACTCCATAAGAACTAGCAGGCATGGTTGCTGCCATCAGTACAAATGTATATGCTTTCTCTATGTCAAGATTTGTGTCGGAGAGCGAGATCGACTTTTGATTGAATACTCATATCATGTGCACAACGAATATAAAATGGCTCCCCGATACATACACATAAGCATTATTGTGTTTATTTATGAGAGGAACATGGAACATAATATGACAAGTCATATCGTTTCTGTCTCCCTATCTCCTTTCCATTAATTTTGTGTTGAATTTCAAAATTCAATTGGTAGAATAAATCTTGTACTGAAAGGACAGGAATCGCATGAAAATTTCCATTTCATTCATGAAGGGGGGCTCCTACACACCATTCTATTTCCCTCACATCACATTTCATTCCGATTGCCTTTTCATTCCATATTTTTATCATATAAACCATGAAACATATTCACCACCAAGAGTCGTTTTTTTACTAGTTTACATTGCTTGGTCATTATTAGATTCCACTGGGCCATTGACTGTTCAGTTGACTCGCAAATCTGTCTCCGATTCATAAACTTCCTAGCTGGTAGTTGTTGGGCTAAGACCAAAGACAAAGCATAAAGCTACGTCTCAGATTTTATTGTGGAGACACCCCTGACATGTAGAAAATTGAGTGTATTCATTCACATGCGTTATGGTCACATTTGAGAAAGTAACTCGCTCTACTTCTGATCCTCTCTTATTTTGAGTGGTTTACAATCAAGTACTCCCTTGTGCTGTGGAGATGGACTATAGTTACTTTCAAAATATAAAGACTTGGAAAGATTTATTTTTAAAGCTCACATTTTTATTACAATCTATCCATTACGAGCTTACACATTTTGTTGCTCATTCTCGCACTATTGCACTGTAGACCTGTAGACAAAGTATTTTCTAAGTTGTCATTATTCTATTCTTAAGACCGATTTAACTTTCACAGAAACTCTTTTTGGCCTATAGCTTACATGCAGAATTAATTTCAATCTCGCAGTCATTGAATAACATTCATTCGCCACTTTCTTAGAATAAATTGATATTCATGAATTCTAAGGATTTAGAGAAAGTTAATTTCAAATCATCATTTCATGCCTTACTATTTACTCTAGTGAGACTTGTCATCTAAAATAATAAAAAAACAGGTCTGCTAAAAGTTACGCTCAAATATTTCAAGACAAAACAATCCCTTTTTGCTTTTGAGCCTCAACTTAATTTAAGCCCTGACAATTCTAATAAGATTTTACTAAAGATCACATGTGACTCTACAGCACAGAGCTATTAAAAAGAAGGTATTCATAGGATAACAAATTATTAAAGAAATTAATAACCACTCAAGGGGTAGAAAGAAAGCCACGGACTAATTTACACTCCAAGAATCTCTCTTATCCACAAGCAAATCTTAAATCAGAGAAAACATGTAATTATCTCTGGAAGATCAAAGGCCGTCCTTGTCATTAGACAGGTTGTAATCTGTGGAATATCCATATATAGAATACCAAGCACACTGAGCAGAATTTCGTACAAAAAACTCCGACAATAATGTACCAGGAACCAGCAGGAGTTATTGCAGGATGCTAGGAGAGTAGATGGTAAGCCGTGATATGAACAGTTGTTCATCATATGAAAAAGAATGATAACATTGCCTTTCTATCCATCTCTCTCTATGCTGAGAATAAATATTAATTTGAATTTACTCTCATATGTATATGAAATATGAGTGAGTGAATGGAAGTTTTTTAAAGTAGATTAGGATTGAAGTTGTAGATAGAATGAAAAACATATCAAGAGAGAGAGGGCTGAGCCAGTTAAATTAGCTGTTGTACATCTAATACTATACTCACAGACAGAGAAACACAACATAGACAGACATGAGTCAATCAGTCAATAGTAGTAGCAGTGGTGGTGGCATTTGGATTGTTTCTCTATCATCAGTTCAAATAATAGTACGGCTCTTTGAAAGTTTGAAAAATGAATCATACAAAAGAGATTTGGTTTGAAAATGGATTGAAATTCAATATTTTGATATGGAATAGAATAAGTAAATGGAACTGGAACATTTACACAATCCTTCTCCTCCGTGGAGCTGCACTTACATTTAATATCCTAGGGGTAGGGCGGCCAGGAAGGGTGAAAAATCATAAAGAGTGACAATAGAAAGTGTACAAATAATCCAGATATACTTTCCTTACCAATCCAATCCCACCATCATTTTCTAGCCAAGATCCATACATGTCTGCATATTACGTACTAAACCTTCTTTTCTAGTATTAGTTTATGTACTCTTATGTGTGAACTAGGCTTCTCTTTCTCTCTCTCTCTCTCTTAATATTCATAACAAACGAAAGAAGGGAAGTCCATGTTACTAGAACTAACTACCTTTGTATTATTGGATGAATTTTATGAAAATAAAAAGGCAATCAAAGCAGAGGGCTCCTTCTCCAGAGTTAATACAAGTATTAGGAAGTATAATGCATCTTTCTATTCAACTGTCCTCTCAGCTCTTCCTTATTGTAGACAGAGACTGTGTAGATTCTTCTTCAGACATGAGACGGCTTCTTTGTGCCTCCTTTAGTCTCTGGGAGAAAGAAACTAAATAAATAGGCACGTGTGTATGTACAAGAGATAGAAGTGAAGGGAAAACAATGGATCCACCCATTACTTGTTCCACCGATCTTCATGGACATTCAAAACGATAGAGGTACGTGGAGAGTAGTAGATGAAGTGGAGAGGAAAACTCATGATGGCAATATCAATTCATATATTGTTATAGATTTGAAGTAGAAAAAAGTATAGAAAACTCATTCAGCTTATCACTTCTTATCCTTGTGGAGTCTGCAAAAAAACAAGTGAATAGGCCATGAAATAGAAGGAAAAAGAAAGACAGATTATTTGATACAACCACCAGTATACTACCGTCCCTGTTTACACAGTCTTGTATAATATAATGCACACACAGACACAAGCTAGCTGGAGCTACGTATTCTTTATTCAATCATATGAATTTCATATCACTTCCAACTTGTCCATAAAATCGATCGTGCTCAGTCCATGTATCTCAGAAACGTGGTTCTTTAAAAACACATTCATGTCAGTGAGTATTTTGATTTTATGTGCTCAGCCAAAAAGGGTTACATGGAGATATAGAAGATCTATCTCCCTGCTTCATCCAACTCTCTGCATTATAATATATGAGATAGACAGACTGAGCCAAATAGAGCTGAGTTGTCAAAAACTTCATGGTACTTGGTGAGATTTTGAAGATTATGGTTTTATTGGTGAATGGATGGATGAATTCCTAGCCCCTTAGATATTGATAAAGAACAAACTGACGAAGAGAGAGTCAACTGATGAGCTACTTTTCTCAATTTCATTTTACCTTTTTTTCCTCACGTTTCCCTCCCTTATATTATTAATATAATCAAAAATAGATGGATATAAGGGCATGATAGTCATCTCTGTATTTCCCAAGCAGAATTTCGATACAATCAACAGTGACCTCCATATTATACTCAGTTTCACATTTCCTGGAGAAATGCATGGACTCTTTATGAGTGCTCAAGTTGGTACTTTTAAATATATTCAAGTGCTTACTCACGAAAAAGCACCACTTCTCTTTTACTTCGTGATCACATATTGATGACTAATCTTTTGCAACGGAATATCCTCAAACTGGATCTCTGCTCTAGAATTTAAAGGAATAAAGAGAAGAACAAGTAATATTTGTTGAGAATAATGTATTTTTTTTATGTAGTAGGTACCAGGAAGACTGCAGTGATTCGGAAAAGTCATCACCCATCAATGAAGCAGGAAGTGGGGAAGGATTAATTCGAAATGGTTGGTGGTTTACTACTTTGAATAGTTTGAAGCTTATTCCCTTCTCCTTGCTTGTAGCGTGGCCTATTATTATTGGAAACCGATATGAGTTCGAGTTCACTGTCATTGTCCTGGTGTGAATATGAGAAGATTATAATTTATAGTGCTTTCTAGCTCAGTACTTTATGCGGTGATTTGAGAAGGAGTCAGTTGCAATTTACCTAAAGTCTTTTGATTCCTTATCTGCAGAACCTTTCAGTTTTTTGGGGGGTAAATTCACATTTGAAACCTTTTCCTCCCTCATGTTAGATTGGGATAAACCCACCCTATGGTATGCTGTAAAGATAAGGCGTATTTTCTCCAAAGTATTCTTTATGTCCTGTGCTTTTAGAGATTATATGAAAGGCTATTTGACATCCCGAAAAGGCTATTTGCTAACATAACAAAGGAAATAAGAGTGACTTCAATGATACCCCGGACCATAAGTGGTGAAATGTGTTGAATATGTTTACTTATGGAACTTTTCCGCAGGCAATTTGGATGGATCAAGTCCGGTGTTGAACCTCTCGAAAAATACCCCAGAAGATGTTTCTGATAGTGATGAAAATGTTGCTGATGGAGAGTACGACAGTGACAACGAGCCCACAAATGGAAATGGTACTTTTCCCCATTTCATATTCTACCTACCCTTGACGATATTCTCAAAATAGAAACACAATTTTATGAACTGTTTTACAATGAATTACTGTTTTTAAAATCCAGGCATATCCTCCGATCACGGTCTCTACGATTATGGAGAAAGATCCCACTCTAGAAAATCGTCTCAGCCAAATGAACTCAAAAGTCCTTCAGAAGGTAGTGGAACCCAGGTACACCATCATCATGACGCCCATTCATCTCCATACGCTGAAGTGTCTGCGGCAGAAGCTGCAATGTCTTCCACGGAAAACTTACTTCGAAATATACAAGGGCTCTTAAAGGTTGCTGCCGAGAATGCCAAGCAACAAGAAAGACGGATCAGTGTAGAGAAAGGTATTTCATTACAATCTGATTAGAAACTAGAGTATAATTACAAATTACAAATAAGTAGTCTGAAATGAGAGGTTGAGATTCGCCCTCCAAAAATGTTCACCCGATCGATCTGTTTAATAATCCAAAGAGGATAAGATATTTAAAGCAAAAAATCAACTTTTATTGATGAGTCGTAATGGGAAGAAGGGAGCCAATCTTGTAATGTAATCTTTTATTGATACGCAGCGGAATTCAAGATGGAAATAATTCGGGAGAGAGAATTAAGAGTTCAATTAGAGAAGCAACTAGTAGAGGAGAGGAATCTGAGAAGTAAGTCCTTATTTCCACCTAATATTTCTATCTTTGTTCACCCTAAGATTTGTTGGATGGAGAGAAGAACATGAATCGTCACACTTGTGGCTCTTTAAGTGTCCTAATAAGTCTTTTATTATTCTTTCTTTCCATCTGTCACCCCATCCATTTGATCTGCTTTTCAACCCTTTTTATTCTCACTTCCTAGCCGGTCCTTTTCCCTATGTGTATCACCACCACCACTTTATCTTTCGGAACCATGCAACCCCATCCCAAGATCATTGTGGTGCTCTATCTTTCTTATTCAAATAAATCCATGTGTTCTTTCGGTAGTTAGTATACGTAAACAGGCTTACAGAAAGAAAGGCATAAGGGCAACAAGAACCAATGTAAGCCACTGCGACAAACCTGAGGGACATTAGAGGCTAGGATTTACATTTTTAAATCCCCCTTCCTCAAAAATATTCATGAATGCACTTTTATTCTTAGCTTATGCATTTTTCTTAACTACCCTATCCATCTATATTACTCAGAGTGCATCAATTATCTCCAACGCTCCTTTCCCAACCCGTAACCAGCTTCCTCACGTCTTAAAATCTTACAACATTTAGTATTCAAGGATCATAGCAACTTCGATAAAATCATGGAGAAGTCAAATTGACTTTTAAAGGTGGATTGTGTCCTTGCGTTTTTTGAATAAGACATCCTACTTGAAAATAATCAATTGAGCTTGCAAATTTAGTATGAGTACGGAAATAATACTAATTGGGATCTTGGTTTTTGCAGTATATTTTGAGAAAAGGTGGAAGAAGGAGAGAAGAGTTCGAAAGAAACTGGAAGGTCATCAAGATCAGTGTTCATCTCTAAGTAGAAGCCATCAGCAGGACTTACAAGCCACTCAACAGTCCCATCATCATCAGCAATTACATTCGCCATATCCACAACAGAATCAGGCATCGGGCCAGCACAATTCACAGCAACAAGTATCACCCCTAATGCAGTCAAGACATGAAAAATCAGATCACCAGCAATCGTCCTCTGTAACTACGGGTGACAAATGCTCCCCTTCTGACAGTGGTAAATCTAACCAAAGTACTCCGTGCACAAATGGAACTTCCGTTAGAGGTGACTCCAGTGATAGGTAATTTCGTAGCCTGCCACAGCGTTAGTCAACCCAATGCAACAGATGCATGGTTGCTTTACAAGGGATCTCTTGTCTTAGCTTTCGACGTGTCTCCCAATATTAATAGTTACATTTAGTTTAAGTACAATGCGTTAAAGCTTTAAGGTTCTGAATTCTCAGCTGATTGCATTAGACAAATCGTCTTCAAGGTTATGAGGCATGATAATTCCGTTGACATCAACAATTACAAGCTACACAAGCCAAAATCTAAATACGTTTCTTCATCACTAAAGTTTCTGTCTCAAGGTTTAACTCAGCATATCCTTTACTACCATCAGTGGCTTTGGTTTTCAAGGGAATATTTTAGCAAGGAATACTATTTACATTTTTGTGAAGTAAAAATTTTTTAAACAATTTTTTGGATATTTTACGTGGCAATTATTGTCGATGTGAAAAGTGGTAAGAAAGCTGTACTTAGAAATGCTGTCCCATCAGCTACATTACAGCTTTTACGATCTCCCTATGATTTTACCCAATATTGTTAGAAGGCCATAAATTTCTGATTTTATTTTAAACAAGGATTACGCTCCATTGGAAGGAATGACATGTAAATGTTGATGTGAACAGAACATACTACATAACTCATTCCTCAGGATGTCGTAGATCCGACGGCAAGAGTTTGATATTAATGAGGTTAGGGAGTTCGTACCAATTTAGAGTTCCTCTGATCCTTGGGTTTTCAACGTTAATAATCCTTTCTGCAATTACAGTCAAACGCACTAATCTTAAACGTTTGGCTAAGCTGAAGATCTCTCATTCATCATTAAGAATGTTTGTTGTTGTTATGCATCGTCGTAAACCACCCTGTACCTGCAGTAACTCAAGCAAACTTCTTTCCAGCAGACTTTGAGCTCCTTTATTTTCTTAGCAATATTCCATAAGTACGAATTTCAAAACTTCCATACCTAACTTAAACTTGATTACCCGGCTTAGATAAAACCCGAAATTCGTTTTTAAAATACTTTTAAGCTATGATTGAGTTTGTATTTTTGCTGTATTCCTATCTTTCTAAAGGATCTCAACATAAGCACATGCCACACTCTTTTTAAAAGTATTTCATTTGGCAATTGGAAATCATAAGCTACTGTCAAACAGTCAAATGCCATACTCGTTGGTTGTGAGTGCAACTCTCCTTATTTCTTCGGAGTAAGAATCCGGGTAAAATGGAACTGCGAGGGTTGAGACTTGAGATCAGATACTTCAACTTTTAGTTCCGATAGTTTCCTCGCTTAGACATCAGAGCCTTCTGTTGTCTGATTGTTCAAAAATCTTTGTTCTGGTTTTGGTATGAAGGCGTTGTCTCCTCTTGCTATGTATCCTTCGATTCCTATATCCTATCCTTCTTCTGAAGATAAGTTTGATCAATTCATATAAACCCAACAGGAAAGTACTGCGTCATAAAACATCAATTATGTGGTATTACAGTAATGTGGGTAGCTTTTGAGAAATGAACCTCCAATGCAATCAATTCCATGTAAGCTGGCAGACGCAGACTTTGAACTCAGAAACATTTAAATAGAACGAATTTTTGGATTCAATGGTTTAGAAATGTCCAATCCAAAGGCGATATGAATGAATGCTTAAGATATTGTCATGCATACAAGCCGAAACTTGTGAGACACGATATAAAAAGAGGCCAAATTTAAGCTATCTGAGTTAATCTATGAAGCCGAGTATCTGAAAGTAGGATAAATCGGTGATTTAAAAGGAAAAAGACACAAGTGAGAGAGGGCAGTAATTAAAAAATTAAAATAATCTGGCAGAAAAATAAGAATTGGACTCGTTGGGTAACTTATTTGTCTGAATGACAAAGTATTATTCGTGCGACGAGAAGTTGTACTAAACTACAGTTTCCCAAAATCAGTACGAAACGCTGACAATGAACAATGACGATACTCAATTACCACATAAATAATTTAAAATGTAATTATATCTCTAGTTCATAACTTATGAAAACCAAACCGTTGATGGTCATCGTGTTGGTGTTATTATATACGAAGCCTAAGTGTGTACACAAGCTGCAGGATGATGAGTTATTTTGCTCATCTTCATTCCAAACCCTTTTAATCTAACCATTACTACCTGTTTGCGATAGCTCAGAGAAGAGCAAAAATCGTGGAAGGCTAAGCCATATGGAAGTTAATGCATTTCAATATTTAAATTTGAATCTAAGAAAGCGTCTCTAGATAGTTGAATAATCCCCCAGTAACCCGAAAAGTATTAGATAAATTTAATTAAATCTATGGACTGCGCTCGATAGTCATATTGTGGATAGAATTAAAATTGTATTACTTTGCATTTCTAAACTGTAACAAACAAGGGCAACAATTCTCCTCAGCTTTCCATGATTAGAGAGGCTAAGCAGCGTATGAGACTTCAATGCGTGAATCTAATCAAGACGATACTTAATTTCATACCCAATAAATACATATTTGCTATTTGTGTACTAGTGGTAGTTTAGACTCTTAGGCGTTTCAACAGTAATATATGTTAAGGGTGAAGATTACCTTGATGGAAAACTAGCAAGTCTTTTGCATTTCCCAAGTACATAACAGTTACCACGGACATTTGTGAACATAATTAAAAGAGGTGTAAATATGGATTTGCTGGGAGAAATCCTTCCATTCATGTCTACAAATATTGGGCAAAGTTACGCAGTATATGGTTACCCGTGTAGATACTTTACTGGATATACATTTTTACCGGCAGGATAAACAAGGAAAATACCCTTCTTTACCACCCCAGCAGTTCACTTGGTTACGTATATTAATAGATTAAACTCGTTTTTGGGTCTTGCAAAATTACTAAGTTTGAACTTACCATTACCTACATTCGTACCATTCTCACCGCTTCTGTGTAGAATTCCAACCGCTTTCGTTTCCGAGCTAGCCCACACAAAGCATCTTAAACGACAAAGAACTTTGAGGAAACTCGAGATTTTGAAGGGGAGGAGTTTTAAAAAGAATACTGTCTCGTTGGTCTCATGCAGTGCGGTGCTAACTATAGTTAAAATTAATCCAAGTTCGACGGCTAAATAAAGATGTTAGTTTTAGTGTTGAACCCCTCTCAGTAATTCGAAATTTAGGCGACTAAATTCAAAAGTGTTTGACGAGCAGGTATTATACAAAATTGTCTTACACTTCAATCAAATGTTCTTAACTAAGCTCTGGCGTTATCTCAAAAGGATGGATCGAAAAGTTACAAGTAGGGGGAATGATATAGCCAGAATAAGAAATAGGTTGGGAACAGGCGTAGGTTTTAATATATTTATAGGTAACCCAGATTAAATGACAAGTATGGATTGTACTAATAAGTAAAATGCACTGCATTTAAGTCACGTAGAATTTGAAAGGTCACACACACAACAAATGTATACGTAGGTACTATTTATATAAATGTCTTCGACTCTGTTTCAACTACAAGTTTCTGCTATTAATCCAATGCTAATTAATAGAAACCATCGTCAGAACAATCACTGTATTATATATGATTACATAATTACTGCTGCCATAGCCAGATTTGCCACCTTCCCCAGATGACAAATCCCTTTGAGAAGGATGAATATCTCTGTAACAAATACTGTAAATACATTTTACTCATAGTTAATTTGTTAAAATTCGTGTCAATCGTCCGATGTGGTAGAGCCCTAGATATTAGACATATGTGTGGGGTAGTGTAATATTTTAATTTATTGTCTACCAAATATCTGTGTAACATATGCATGAGTTTTGAAAACTATGTGCTACGATATCTACCCATTGCAGTATTCAGTATTCCGGTGAGTCCAACCAAATAGTCCCGATGTAAGCCAAATGGATTCATGTAATTTACTCGTGTTAACTGTGTTATCTATAGTATTATTATTCTTATCATTATCATTATTATCATTTTATCACTATTATTATATTATTATTATTATTATTATTATTATTATTATTGTTAAGATATATGAAGAAAAGCGTCTCCAGCAATGACAGACTTTCATGCCAATCCGATACCGGTGGAGAAGTGATGGTAGGCATTAAGTGTCATTTTGTAGTGTTGGTGACTTAATCCATTATTGTCAGCAATCATTGATGTAAGCATGATTTGAATTTCATGATGTTTTCAACAATAACGCCCATTCTTAATTACCTCCAGAACGATTGATGTAGTAGTGTAGATTTCGTTGTGGCACATACTAGAATGATTACATTGTGCATGTAATTTTCGAATAAACCTTATACGCTCTTGATTTACCGATTTTAAGGCTCCCTTTTCCTTGCAGTGAAAGCCAAGTACATACCATCAACATATTCTAAGCATTATACTAACTCTCAATAATCATCCTTATGACAAAATTTAATTTAGATTGAACATAGTTCAGCAGAAACTACATACAACTAGCTTGATTCCAATATACTTAAACCAAATCATTAGAAAGCTAACTTCTAAACTGCAAAACAATTAAGTCTTCCTATTGAAAGGAACAAAATTTATGCTACTGCCGCTTTCCATAGCAGTTGAAATTAAATTCATAAACCATCCATGCAATCATATGCCATAACAAGGAGAAAGTAGAACAAAGGAAAATTCTCGATATTCTACATATAGCTGTACTAATAGGAAGCTTGGTCTAATTCAGGTCAATCAAAATTTAGGACGATCTCCATTGAATTTTAAATGTTCAGGAAATCTCATATCCTCTAATGTTTAGCAGTAGAATATGTTTGCCCATCCCCGAGAAGTAACAACACAGGTATTAAGTTACGATATGGTTACGATACGATATGCATGAGGTTGAAAAGTATAGGAAATGAAGTGTAAAAACCCAAGAGGACATTCAATGGGGAATCCTGTCCAGTCCGGTGGGTATATGGAGGAGGAAGAAGTCAAGCCGTTGTTATAAGCCGATGTATTGATGATTGCTTTCCCCGCATGTTGATATCGATCGATGGACGCATGCGGCCACCGGAGACAGAACATGAAGAGAAAGCGGAGAGAAAGAGAGAAAGCCGTAAGGAATGCAAGAAGTGGGATGTGAAATGGGTTGAATCGATATGCAGTCTATAGTAGGTTGGGCATCTTCCCTTAGACAAGTTCTAACTTCCTTATCATCTCCTCAATTTATCTTTTAAACTATTTCATTCCTCAAAGATTCATTTAGAGTTTCAAATTCAGTGTGAATCAGAGAAAAACATCCTCAGGTTCCTTTATGTTTCGTAGACAGGTGTAGAAAATTCATCCTTGTCCATTTTAACCATTTTTGATAAGTGATCTGGAAGTCTGGACTTTCTAATCACTCCAATACACACACACCCACATGAACATATTCTTATAGATCCGATCAAGTATTTCTGCTTTGTCTCGGGTTCTCAAACCAAATCCCCACAGATAATCCCGGTAGTTCCCCTGGAATATTACAGTTAATCATATAAATACACTCGAGCAAAAGACAATAAGGATCTCGGAGTTTCCAGTCTTGACACAGGAATTCATTCCACATTGTTCAACCTCCTGGTCTGAATCAGTGACGAGGAAAGCTAGAAGATGAAGGAGGGTTTGTCAAACATACTCAAAACCAAGGGCTCTACTTTTAAGGCCAGGTATGTCTGGAGTTAACTTAAGCTTTTGGAATCCCCAACGTAGCTTTGTATGTAGATGTCATGATCTTAATGTCTCTATGAGATTCGACTTACTCAGTTCGAAATTGAATGACAGTGTCAATGGTCTCTGAACCTATTTCAATTTGTGTTCCCAGCAACATCCAGTATGAAGAGCTAGGAATCACGCAGCCTAAAGGCATGGAGGAAAAGTAATGTGACAAAATCATTGAACCGCTCCAAGCAAACGTATGATTCTAATGCTTTTCAAAATATTATTTACAGCATGCAGATGACTACAGATGGAGAGTATGGGTCATTCGACTCACCGACAATAGAACGTCCTCCACTTCGCCATATTGACAAATACATTCGTCCGGAATGCCCGTGTTGTGATATGAGCAAACGATTTACTGTCGCCTTACTGGCAAGCATAGGTTAGTCTTATTTAAAGATTTTATTTATTTTTAGTAAAATATAACTTGGCTTATGAAATTTATGAAACTAAATTTACGGAATAATCTGTTTCTGGTGGGTAATCATTGTTATATTTTAAGAATTACATGATTAAGCAAGGAATAACTTTTAGCTGGAAAACTGTGTAATATGTATTTAAAATTACGTAAATAGTTTATTTTTCTATCATGCTATAGGTTTTCTGATATCTTTCGGCATTCGCTGTAACATCGGAGTGGCAATCGTCAAGATGGTGGACAATAATACCGCAACTGGGGTAAAAGTGCATTCGAAATTTAAATCATCAAATCTTTAGTGTTTGGTACAGCAGTTAAGGGAAAAAGTTATTTTTCAGAAACCTGAGTTTGCGTGGGACAAAGATACAATTGGCATGGTGGATTCATCTTATTTCATCGGCTATTTTTTCACCCAAATACCCGGAGGATTTTTAGCTGCCAAGTACAGGGCTAATATGTAAGATGGTACTCAAACAATTTTGCATGATATGCTAGATAATAAAAATAAAGTAAGTACTGCAGAAACTTGTTGTAAACCCCTCTTAATTCATGATTATGAAACCTGTTAACACGTAAAAAACGATTAGATTAGCAAAATGCCTTAAAAATAGTGAATAATATTTGAGTAACTAAATGTGCTACTGTGTTTTTTCAAAGGATCTTTGGAACTGCTATAGTATTATCAGCGATTATGAACATGTTTGTTCCATGGGCAGCTCGTATTGGCTATGGCTGTTTGATGTTGCTTCGGATCGCCCAAGGACTTGTGGAAGTTAGTTTTTTTTTAAAAATATGTGTGTATCTGTGTATAAATTTGAATATTTTAAAACTAAGCTGATATTTCACTTCAGGGTGTAACATATCCTGCTTGTCATGGGATCTGGAGATGGTGGGCCCCACCGCTGGAAAGGTCACGCCTTGCGACTTTGGCGTTTTGTGGTTCGTACGGAGGAGCTGTGGTTGGTATGCCGGTCTCTGGCTGGCTTGTTGAAGGTGTCAGTTGGGCTGCCCCTTTTTACTTCTACGGTAATTGATTAGTGATAATATAAACTATTGGCAATTTGTCCTCTAATTCTAATTGAAATTAAATACTGATATCACTGTTATTCGTTACAATTTGACAGGGGTGGCAGGGGTTGTATGGTACGTCATTTGGGTCTGGTTAGCTTTTGAAAAGCCATCGAAGCATCCCACCATAACTCCTCAAGAACTTCATTACATCGAGAAGTCAATTGGACCGGTACATTCAACACCTCCAACTATAAAGACCACACCATGGAAAGAGATTTTCCATTCGATGCCCGTTTATGCCATTGTGGTCGCGAACTTCTGCCGGTCATGGACATTCTACTTGTTGATTATATCACAACCCACATACTTCAAGGAGGTCTTCAATTTCAGCGTAGCTGTCGTAAGTTGTGTACACAATTTTGAAAAATGCTTAGACTTTATTTGTCTTTTAGGATACTGATTCAAGACTGACAATTATTTGTACGTCTCTTAGACCGGCACTTTAGCAGCACTTCCGCACTTGCTAATGACCATAGTTGTACCATTCGGAGGGATTCTAGCTGATCACTTACGTCGAAATAACATAATGACTACAACTCAAGTCCGGAAGGTTTTCAACTGTGGTGGATTTGGAATGGAGGCCATATTTCTTCTTTTGGTGGCTGCTGCGGGGAATAATACGAAAACGGCCCTCACAGCATTAACACTGGCAGTTGGATTCTCTGGATTTGCCATTTCAGGTGAATTATTCTGACGGATATTAGAATTGTCGTACAGCAGAGAATGACTTATATTATTATAACTTATAATGACAAATAAATGGTTTCCATGATTTTTAACCACCAAATTGAATATTATATAGGATTCAATGTAAACCATCTGGATATAGCTCCACGATATGCTGGAATACTCATGGGAATATCAAATGGTGTTGGGACTCTGTCTGGATTCTTGTGCCCCATCGTTGTAGAACGACTCACTAAAAATGAGGTAGGCTGGTGAAAGATTCGATGATTTCAGCATTTTCCAACCTTGCTTTCTCTTTACAGACCAAGGAAGAGTGGGAGGCTGTGTTTATTATAGCGGCAATGCTTCATTTCGGTGGAGTCGCATTTTACGCTATGTTTGCCTCAGGAGAGTTACAACCTTGGGCTGAACCTCCTCCGGAAGAGCTTGAGGAAGCGCCAACGAAGGATGATTTACAGATAGAAACCACCGCTTTGAACGAGGTAGAGAGAGCGTTTCGCGTTTGAGAGTACTTTAAAAAAATTACAATTAGATTCAAATCAATTCTAACTTTAGGGCCCCCCGCAGCAAAACTACAGTGCGACTGGGCCGGCTGACCTCAATGCATGGGGAGACACGCAGTATCAATATGGATCGGTGGAATCTCGTAAAAACTAAAGAATAAGTTTTAAACTCAAGGGTTGAATGCGAATTCCATCTTCACTGAATTACAAGCACTTATACCAAGTCTGCAACAAGGGCTGCACAATCTTCTTACCGTGGGCGGATTAATGACAACCCCACCGCCTATCAGTCACGAATCACGAACCTTAAAATAGAGTCACTGGAATGTAATGGAAAATGGAACCCTGAATTATTTCAGTTTATTCATTCCCCGTATAAGAAATTTAATAGTCTTCGTTCCACCTTAAGTATTTCAAGTTGTAAGACTATCTACTTCCCAAAGAAGACGGTAAGCCGCCGAAGGGATTCCAACGCATTTGAAATACCATGTTTCAAAGAGTAACATCCATAACCTTCTGTACGAATCCAGTCAAATGCAATTGTGGCTCTTTAAATTAGTACAATAGCCGACTGTCTGATCAAAACATAACTTCATGCATAACTTTGAGATATATATGTAAATTCTTATGCAAAAAGTGTAGAGGAATTCGGAATATCCTCAGCTGTATTAATTGCAGGAAAAAATATTGTACATTGTCCTGTGGTTGAAACAAGTACGTACCCCCATATTACAAGTACTCAATTCAGATTTCAGAATTCATAAAATAACATAATTAGGAATGCGTCCACAGTCAACTTTAACTCGTACGATTCCTCCTTATGTCCGTGTTCTAGGAATAATTAATGTTAGTAAATACTCAACGAATGTGCCTTAGCCAGTGCCGAAATGCCGACAATACATTTTGACTGTAGTGGGATTACTCTACTTGCTGATATGCCGACAAATCATTATCACTAAGGCCAAAATCCCACTGCAATCAATTGATAATTAACACAAGTTTCTGATTGTTAAGAAATATGAAAACCTGCCGAGGTATTTCTGTAGCAGTCAAACTATGTTTGTTAAACTTGAGGAGAAATAGCAAAACAACATCTATTCCGTCATTATATTTATTCAGTATTTCAATCCTCAAAATTCTCAGTGTGTCCTACAAATTCACTCATACACTAGAGGGATTTACAGATTTTACAATACAAATTTTTCTGGACTTGTCCTCAGGTGACTAGCTGTAAAAAATAGACATGAATTCTGATTGTGGATTATTGTTAATCCGGAAATTATTGAGTAAAATTTAACGCTGAATTTGAAATTAGAAATGGACTAGTTCTCTAAACGATGAGATTTTAATGTAATTGTCTTGAAATTGTGATGTTCACTTTTAGAGTATCGATGGACAATATTGAATATTGATGTCAATCAAATATTTTATAAGCTATATTTGCATTTATTCCTACATTACATTAACACTTCTGTTGACAATAAGAAACCAAAATTATCAGCGTAACCCCACCGGGCTGCCAACTCAACTGGGACTATCAGAAATTTTACAAGTTAACGCTCAGTCATTTTTATAGTCCCAGTGTAAATGTATCCAGACTATATTTTAGAGTCGATTCAAAAATAAGAAACAAGCCCGTCTTCGGGTGAATCTAGCCTGTTTAAAACATTAATAATCCAGTTAAAAAGTATTCATCTCAAATGTACGGAGATTGCATTTGTAGTTGCGTGTCCATGCATAGTAGTCAGTAGACAAGTAATCTTTCGATTTCTCTACTCTGGAGGCAACATATAATGAATTCTATGGATTTTACGTTGATAACCTGAGGTTCTTTACAAAACAAACTCAACGCCGACTTTGAAAGAGTACCGGCAATCCAAATGACTCTCTGCCTGATAAAGTAAATGGGATGTTGAGGTTATGAATGAACCTTGGTTTGATTGTGTAGTATTCTTGGAGTACTCTATACTCTGGTTGTGTTTAACTTTAGCTGGGAAACGACTTGTGTTTTACCCTAGAGAAGATTACGCACACTTATTTAATAGGCCTTTTAAGATGGACTCATTTCCATTTAGTCCACCCAACGATTAATCTTAAATGAAATGCTTGTACTTGTCAATTTGAAGGTGAATTTCATGAATATGCCGTAACATTGTTGTACGTATTCAATATTTATTGTTACTCAATTAGATTTGGTGTCATGTCTGAATGTGCAGTATAATTTATTGTGTTTCTTCCATACCAGAAAGCCGTTGCCGTTGGATTTGAATACGATATCTTATTTTAAATACTCACTGTTTCTAGTAGTATCGAATAGGACAATAACTCCTGCAACTTAAATGTTAAATTTTATTTATTAACGTGTTCAAATCCCATTTGCCATCCTTGTCATCCAGGCCAGGCCATGGGAGCTTTATTTTTAACTTGGGATTGCAATATTGCATTTGCATATGATTGGAACGTCTAGAAATGTAGATAAAGTTAGGGAATTTTTTTTGGTTTAAAACTTATTTATTTCGTATTTGACTTTAGATGAAACGGCAGAACATTAGCTTTGGATAATAACAAATTAAAAGTTCTGCTGTCAAAGGTGCTATTTTATGGGGATACTCAATTAATTGAATAGGAGAATCAAATCAATTGTAAGTGTCAGAATTAGATAAATATTTCGTTGCAAACAAATTTTTAGGATTATCAAAAAGCTTGCATGGAGGAGATTTCTGTGAGAAATAATAATTTTGGGAGCACTGGTAGAGATTCAACCAATAACACGAAATCGTTTTGAAAAGTCTTCCTTTTACAAAATTAATATTTTAAAAGCCCAAGTACTTTTTATTAATTGTCTAGCCATCACATTACCATTGAACCATCCCCAAGAATCACTAGATACTCGAATCTGTAGGTTTTTTTGTATTCTGATTTACTTCTAATAAGAATCATCTTGATTCTTGGTTGCCAATACAAGCTTATCAACCTGATTGGATAATTTTTGTTGATAATTCTAATTCATTACCGAAATTCATTAGTGTAAAGCGTACCCTTGTTTTAAATTTGTTTCTTAATTTTCTTCAAATGTTTTTAGGAATAGATGGAAATTTGAGTAATTTTGCAGTGTCAAACTAGAAGCTTAATCAGATCTAAAGAAATTCGTTGTGTAATTAGTTTTGACTGAACGTGCTCTTAGAGTTAACTTAATTACAGTTAAATAACTAATAATATATACTGCGTTAGCACTTAGGTTTTGTGTATTTTATGCATGTGATGATTTGCAATAAAGTACTCATTTTATGGTTTACACGGTGTCCACTCTCTTTTTTACTACACCAATTAAATTATTACATGACTAGATCACAATATGCTACAAGTATTTGTCATTGGCTTCACTCACGTTACCTATAATCTTATCATCTAATGATCAGGAAACAGTATTCGCTTGTTCATGAGATTTTTATTGAATATTAACGATTTTGAACTTGGATATCTGACTTACTCATCGGCAGGTCGATTTAGATTCGTATTGTTTTTGGTCATTGCATAATATCTTAAGAAACCGAAACCCCGTATACTTTTAGTTGACTAGCTTGACATTGAGACTTAACAAAATAGAGTTGATTTAAATTTTTAATTAATTTAAAAAAATCAACTTGGCATTAAAAGATAATAGAAGATCTTCTGACCGACCCACTTCCACCATCTACATCTTCATCCAGATTTGATTCCTCTCCACGGCGGAGTCTAGCCAAATCGCTTTCATAAAGTGCCTCGGTTGCGAGTAGTTTTTCCCGTTGGATTTGCACACTAATTTCTTTAGGTACATCCGGAATCGCAAAAGCCATGATTCCAGTTAATGCAAACGCCAAATGCTAAGGGACAAATAGAAACCTTCAACTATCAGAGGACTAAATAACATCAAATTCCAAGTATGTTTGAACGGAAGCTGATACCTAGGTAGACTAATTATAAAAACTTATGACTGCTTTAAAGAATGACTTTCCAACTGCAATTAATTTTCGGTAAAAAGTAAAGTTTCAAAAGCTTATAATTACCTCAAAAACAGCCACAAATGCCAGCCTTGCGGCCTGAATGTGCCAAAAACGCTGAGATGGCTGTAATGGATGTTCGTCATCTTCTCCAGTAAAATAGCCCCGATAATGGCAGGTAGTATAATTCTTGAGTTTAAAAGTCTGCTGATTGAGGTACCTATACCTTGACGTAGGGTATACTATTCAGGTAGAGAAAGTTAAGCACGATAAAGCAATTAAACAAGATATAATGAGAATTAGATAATTCTGATGGAAAAGACCTTGGTATCTTTACTCAAGAATTTTGGGAAGTTTTTTTTAATGGTTGACACATTAGTTGTATCGACCCGGAAGAGTTTTATTGCCTTAAGCAATGTTTTTTAATGTTACCAGAGATAAAAGGGCTTTTCCACCGATCAGTTTAATTACAAGGCTATATTTAATTACATGACAAAGAAGACTGAATGTATCCTTCTAGCGTCCCATTATCATTCGTATACTTATACACAAGTCGTGGAATTATGTCACTAGTGTATGCTATGACAAACGCCTGTATTTCGAATAGTAATCAGGAATCGCATGTAATAAATACCATATGGTTAATTAACTTTGAATTAAGGATTAAATTAATATTAAATCCCATTACATTTGTTACAACAGAGGTGTACGTAATTCCTTGGAGAATTCCATACCACGCTCCGATATCTTCTACCCTTTCTGCCAACGGTCTCCGCATTTGGGTAATCCATTTGTAAGCGTCCAGTCTAATCTCTACGACATTGTTTAATAGAGCAAAAAAGGGGGCTAATGGAAACGCAGCGACGAACAATGTGACGAATCCATATTGAATAACTAAGTATTGAAAGGAAATTCAACTTGTATTTTTAGAATTAAAAATTAAATTCATTTTTGAACATACCCATCTCTAGGTATTCTTGGAACAAGGCAAGTTGATCGACTTTTTTAAGGTTATAATCAAGCTCCCATCGGGTGAGAAAAACGGGTGCATCTGGGTCAACTGCTGATGAATATTTCATCCGACGGCACCAATTCGAAAATTTCCTATCGGGTCAAACTTTCATTAATTGTTCCATTAGTAACACGGCTAAGTACAATTTTACAAGATTGACATTAACTAACGGCATAAAAATTTCCATAAAGTTATTGAAGAATTGTTTCCCAACCATAATTATCGAGAGCTGAATAAACAGCTCTGATAAACAACCCGCTGGGTCACACATGTCTCCTCGGATTTTCTCAAAACTGTTCGTTGAATCGTCTCCTGGATGTCGAAAAAATCGACCCTTTTAAAATTAAAATTAATTAGTGAATTAAGCCCAGTTTCAAATTCTGTTTAAAATTTTAATAAGGATAAAAGGGGAAAGACAGGAATTGGGACAAGCTTAATTGCAAAGAAAAACCTCCCTATTAATTTCTACTATAAAAGCGCAAATCTTGAGAGTTAACCAATACAAATTTACCTTGAAGAACGCTATATAAATTAAATACGAGTAGTAGTTTATGAACTGGAAAAGGAACATCTTGAATGTGAAGCTGTCTTCGTATTCTGTTTGAGTTCTAGGAAACTCACTATTTGTTAACCATATAGCAACTCTATAGTACACCCTCTGAAAAAAATCGATTTGGTAAAAAGTTATTGGTCACGTTGCGTATAAAAAATGTAATTCATTGTCTTACGTTGTGCAAAAACACTACGATAATCAAATTAATGATGGCCGCTGAAACTGATGTAATAATTTTGGCATTGTCTTGAAACGATTCTCGTCTCGTATCCGTCTTCGGTGTAGAGTCTACAACTCCATTTTTTACATCATCCGGTGTGTAAAGAAGGCTCATCATTACAACGCGGTAGATAATAATCCCCACCACGACAAAGCCAACGATGAACAGAAGGAGAAAGACAAGTGAGCTAACTACAAGCATCCGAACCGTTTTTCTCCAAAAGGATAAATAAGGCTCAGGGGCCTTGGTCACAGGATTTATTCTGAACGTTTTCACAGCAGCTTCAAATTCTGGTCGAGGTTCTTCTTCAAATTCGTAATTACGTAAATCCCATTCCCATGAAATAACTGCATGTTTCCGTTTCCAAAATTCCAAAAATGACGTAGCTGTGAAAACAGACAATTTTATTTTAAAATCTCAATTTTTAAAATTAGTGGAGCCTAGAGTTCTCACTATGCATAGCATGGGGACTCTTCTCAACTCCTGTGAGAGAAAAATGATAGTCCTATTAAAAATTGACAAATAATTATGGAAACTTAAGGTCACTAGGAAATAACTTTACGGTTGTATTGAATTTCTCGTAGGTGGAAAGATAGAATTAGATAAATATTAAAGCACAAATATTTACCATAGCCCAGAATAAAAAAAGCTAATTTTATGTGCATTCCTCTAATGCTTTCCTTTCTCCTTTTCATGGATGATAAAACTGTCAATTATTAAAGGATCCGCCTCACTCATTACTCAATAGAAACGCATGCAGAACACAAAACATTGGAACATTGGAACTCTACCTATTATACTTGACATTCGTAGCATTTATTTTCCTATTCGTCCTCCTTCATTAATGTTCCTTACAATGAGTAATTAATGAGCAGCCTACTCACTCATTAGTACAGGTATCCTGTGGAACTGTCCTCTTGAGTATTGTTTTATTTTGCAGCATCAATTGATTTATGAGTACACTCTGTTCAATCTAATGTTCTTATATGTCAAATTCTTCATGTCTACATATTAAGGTCCTCAAATGACCTGCTGCCAGGACACCTGGGCATCGACACCTGGGCATAGGGTATACCATAAAACGTCATATGGACAGCAAAAATAAATCCATAAGTGTTTTAATTTCATACAGAATTTGAGACATTTTGCTTGTTTTCAACAATTCACAGTTTGAGCCTGAAAGACATGTCCATATGACATGCCGGGCTTATTTATGAGATATCAAGAGCATTGGAGAACCCTACACTCATACACAAATAAAAGATACAAATCACCATGTGTGTTTCCTTACCCCAGAAAGCCATAAATACTGCAAAAAACACGGTAGCTGGGTTGTCAAAGAAGTAGGTTAATTTAGAGAAGGTACAGGAGTCAGTCAGTTGCCATAAATCACATTTTCCGCAGAGTGGACACATTATCAACCGTCCTCCTATGTCGTCATTGCAAATCTCTCGACTAGAGTGGCACGCATAATTTTGAATAGACAATTTTATATTTCAAGGAGTCAAATATTCTGATACCGTCTGCAAAAAATCTCGAACAAATCATCGATTAAAATAGTTCAACTTGCCTTGGGGTGTTGTAATCAGTGTCGATTGTAGCTACTCCAAAAACGAAACAAAGAATTCCAACCACAGACGCAGGTACAAGCATTCCCGTATAAAATCCGAGCCATGCGAAATACAGCGCCACTTTATCCCCAAAATACCGTCGGATGAGCCAGAGTGGTTGTTTTTTGTACCAGTTACTGAAATGAGCCCACTCGGTATAGAGTAACTTTAGAAATTGTTCATTTCAATTAGAATCTATGATTACAGAATATGGAGCTCAGAAAAAAAAACTCAAAGAATACCCTTCGATCATTGGCATCTCCATCATCTTCGTGAGGGCCTTCATGCAGCGGAAAGGATGCTATGAAGGTTTTGTTATTCAGTAACCTCCTAATTCCAGTCTACGCAAACATTGAATTTGAAACCATCCTCGGTACTTAATTCAAAATAGCTAGTTTCACCGATTCATTTCTCTACCTTCTCATCTCCGGCATCGTCAAATCGTACTCTGGTCATAATTTTCCATGTAATTTGACTTCTTTGAGCAGGAGTGAAAAAAGTTTCTCGATCCTTTATTATAAAACTGTCAAAAATACAAAGCTTTAATGTAAAAATTGTTTTTAATGAAGTTATAGAGTTAAAATAGAGGGAATTGAAAATATTTTAACGACTAACCACTCTTGCTTTTGTCTGGAAAACGATGCCATGAAAAAGGACGGCTCTACTGGGATGCGTTCATGATTGTATTCAAATAATTTTATTTTAGATAGCTTTTTTATACAACTCGGCTCTTCTAAGATACTTTCAGCCGTTCCTTTGTTGTCCTGAATCGAAATTTGAAACACATCTTTAAATACTTGTTTAGTTTAATTAAAAGATCATAGGAGCTATAAATCTCTTTAGCATTTATCTCTTGATTTTCTGGTTAAGTGTTGAAATAAAGATATTTATAAAAACTAAAATTTGGTCTATTGCATTACGAGAAGGATTAAAATGTACGATTGACACTGCAAGGATTCTAACTTTGATATCTGTAACCCTTCTGTAATCAAGGTGAAGGAAACGTTCTATTCTGTGTAAAGTGTGTTTATTATTTTTGTTTGATATTTCTGCATTCCAATGCTTACTTCAGGTTTTAATGGTCTTAAAATTGATGTTTAATTAATACTTCTTTCATTTAAACTCAATTGACTTAATTTATGTGAGCACGTTTGTGCAAATAGACGAATTTGTGTGTCAACTCTATATACTCCAATAATTCGAAAACTAAACAAGGTGATATCAACTGTGGGAAAGAAACAAATTATGTGGATAGATATTGTTGTGTGGTTTTGCATTTATAATTGTATGTCGTGAGGAATAGTCTAATCCAATTACGAGAAGAAATGTCTCATTATTAGCTGACCGAAGGCAGGAGAGAATTACACATGCATAGTTTTCAATACTGAAAGCAATGGTAAATTATTGATTTAAATTTACAATTCAATTCAGACAACTTAAAGTCGTTGAAAATCAATGTTACAACTTTCTACATTTAAAGTTTTAAAACTATTCTTAAAAAGAAAAGTGGTCGGAGACCAGTGAAGCGTTGACCAATTAATTTAAATATAACTATAAACCGGTTAGGGCAGGCGTTCTCTATTATAAACTAATAATGGGACGTCTCTGTTATCAATTAGACTACGAATATTCCTCAAGGCAAACACACATGCTGGATATTATATGTGCTGCTTGCTATACAGACTGACGCACATAGTACCAAGATAGGAGAAATACATAATACATATACATACCCATGCTTTGTAAGATATTGAGATGAGTTTCTATCATTTCCAGAATTGCAGCACAAAGAAAGTACAATAGTAATTAATAATTCAAGGAAACGTTATACACGGTAGTTTTATGGACCAAGTCGGGACTTAAACAAACAATAAAATCTAATTCTTGGCCTTATGGCAGAAATTGACTGAATAAACTGTACAGTATTGACAATAGCCACAGTTAATGACCTAAATGCCTCAACATTCGGTTAAATTTACAGGGTTTTATTTGATTCGATGAGATAAAGAGGGTACAAAAATGACGATCAGCGGTAGGTTTAGACAATTCGCATATCAATATCCTGGCATTTTTGCAATATCGTGACTACTTTGACTATTTTGAGGAAAGTTATCAATGTACAGTTGACAATACAAAGAGTACAGATTACGTCTGAAACAGAAACAAGTACAACAGCTACCATGAAACACATTGAAAGAGGATGAGAATTGACAAGCATGATAGCATGATTTCGGTGCAAGACGATATTATTATACTGTACCGGATTTATAAAGGATTAAACAAAACAAGCTTCAAGATTACCTTAATCGGCATTTTCATATTCATTATTTCCGCATATTTCGTAAGCACCGTCCAAGGAGAGTGAACCTTAACGAAGTGAGTCCTTGTTTCATGATTGAACTGTAATAGTTAAAAAAAAATTATTATGGATTTCACCATTTAAGCTGTACTAAAACTACAGATAATACAGAACGACTTTTGAAGTGGTTTTGGGTCATATTTTCCACGCTGGGTTTGTGAGAATTGATATAAGATAAAACATAGTTCGGTTCTAAAATACAGAAATCTTTGCATAACCTTTACAACAAATAGATTAGCGTCTGATAAATATAAAGCTACCATTGCAGATGAATACCAACTGTTAAAGCCAATGAACCGAATGTTAGGAACACTATCATTCTTAATGTTTTCAGCTGACCTTAATTCTTTGTTAAATCTGTCAAATTTATCAGAAACTGGCTTCATCGTACCTTCTACAACAGCAATGCCGTGTACTATGAATGATAATTTATAGTTGTTTTAAACACTATAGCTTACCCTTCGTTTTGTGGGATCAGGATGGACGATTTCAATTTCCGCTCCTTCCTGGACAAGGTTTTGCAGAAATGTTTTTCTCCTGTGCTCTTTCATGAAATCGAGATCATCTTCGAAGACGAGCATTAGGTCTATCCGACGAACTCCATCGGTAAAATATAGAGTTGAGTCGTTGCCTACGCTCTGTTTAAAACAATTTCAGGAGTGAATCCAGATACCCCACTAAATTCATGAATCTACGAACAACCAACCATCATATACTCCAACTGCTCGCTGATTAACTTGCTTATCCATTGTTAATAAAGGTCTGCATTTAACTATATTTCCTTTCTATTTTTAAATGTGCTCTCGCGTATCTAAGCCTTTCATTAAACTTTGTGGCTTATGCAATCACTTTAACCACTATCAAATCGAGTATTAAATGACTAATCTACAACTTTCTCACGAAAATTTGAGATTGGTGTTTCATGTATCTTACAGATTCAGAAGCTGTTGACGAAGTTGCACGTCTTCCATCCCACCGTACCGCTCTGCGATGGCTTGTACGACTTCCTCCACTTGTTACATCTCTGGAAATACTTTCTCCATTCCCTACTTCTTTCTCGTCCAGAATTGTATCAATGCCTGAAAAGAGGCAACAAGTGGTACACTCAAACGACTCAAACTAGCATTTATGTTCGTTGGGCTCGTAAACAGAACAATGGAATTTTTTAACCTATAAAAGGGTAACCCTCTCGATTGCATAGAACGTTTAAATTTCAGAATTATATTTGTAAACCGGATAAATTCTGAATCGCTTAAATTTGTCGGATGGTGCTCTCACCATCCCCTCTCGCTTATTTTTTAATGTCTACCTAACTAGAATATTTACCTATGTATCCGTTAAGATCAATCTTTAAAACATAAATTGTATGATACTCTATACTGTTGATTGCTTACATTTCCTATCCAAAGCACGGACAAAGAAACAAATCATTTCTTTTCTGTCTCATACTTTGTCATAAAACATTGATAACTTGCATTTATTTATATCGAAGGAAAGATTTGAATCAAGAACTATTGTCCTGCCCATTCATTTACCTGGCCTTTTGTACTGGAGCATTCCAAGTTGATTTATCAATTCTTTGGCATTATGAATCTGAGCACTACCATGTTCCCCCGAGAGATCTCCAAAAGACTTCCCCACAGCAGTTCCATTCATATGATGATGGCTATTATTTCTGTGCTGGTGATGGGTATCATAATTATGATAATCGTGAGCGTTCTTCATGCCCCCAAAAGCTGATTTCCCTCTGTCAATCCAAGCAGGGAATTCCCGAACAACAATGTATGGTGTGGGACTGTGTGGTATATCCCCTAAGTGGAAATTCCCAACCTCAGCCTCCAAGTCCTCTGCATCTTGAAGCTGAGTTGTGGAATCTGTTACTTTCCCCGTCTTAAGTCGCATGATATCCATATCCTTTATTTTCTTTAATGTACATTTACTTTATTAGCAATCCAACACTGTTTTCCCAAGCGTCAAACTACCAAGGTTCTTGAATCACTTTTTATTTTGGGAATTTAAACTGAACTTTCACCGAAATCCGAGTAGGATGAACATTTTGCTAAGCCCGTTTAGAACCAGCTGGCTTCCCTGTGAGTAGAAACTGGTCAAGTTTGGACTAAATACAGAGGGATTTGAATGAGAGTAGCATAGACAGTGTCGAATAGTCGAATCGAAATGTCAAGTGCACCGAAAGGAAACCGGGTTAGAGCTTGTTGTCTCTCTTAAAGCAAACATGAAGAGCTTTCACAGATAACTCTGTCAAGCTGGCAAGGCGCGAGGCTTCTTTACATTCCTTTACCTTCAATGATTCTTGCTCCTGATAATACCAAGTTGATTGGGCTATGAAAATTCGGCTCTAGAACTCCCTGGACAATCCATACCTGTACACGTAACTCTTGGATAACCAACGTGTGTGTTTTGCTGATATCTCCAACTCCTGTCACTCTGCTCCCATTTGAATTCCTCCTCAATTCAACAATTCACATTTTCGCCTTTCACCCAACCAGTATTTGCACTATCTTCACTTCACTTGAGATATATCCCACATAGGCTTGTGCTAGATAGACATGCATGCAACCCCAACAAGTACCTTATATTTCTGTCACTTGACTAGAATCCAAATATTCCAAATAGATTAAATAAAGTCGACCAATACTGAAGATGAGGAGCAATAACTTTTCCTTGCCACGTATTATCCGCGCAATGTTCATGGTCTCTCGCAGTGTCAAGAAAATTTTCAATTTTTAAACCCACTCTTTACACCTAGGATTTCTGTAGTAGAAATGAACTTAAACTTCAATGGCCGTGACATACTTGAAAACTTAGCTATAGATTTTGGATATGCATTTATTATTGATTTATTATTTGTCTATCATTGATGGAGTTTAGATATATGCATGCAGAAATTCAATGTATCCCACTTGGATTGAATTTATGGTCGACAGGGCATAAATTATTAAGCTATTTTATGATTTGACGAAACGTTGAAATAATACTTTCACTATATTTTAACTATTCTGCTCATTTAGCCCCGATTCGATAAATCTTCAATGCAATGCAATGCAGTTCATTCCATATCACGGGTTGCTGAAAAGGTTGGAACAAATATTATTGAAAATAATGATAACCTAGTACACACGTAATTCAAACTTTTCAATTCCAGCAGAGACCAATTAAATACAGTAAAGTCCACCTTTAATAGAAAATATCCAAGACTGATGGAAGAGCCAATGTAATGTGTCGTTCGTACACCTTTAGGTCAGGATTGTACTTTATTTTTTTGAGAAAATAATTTAAACACTATGGTTTAAAAGAGGATTTGAGGTTATGGCAGTCGTCCTCAGACTAAATACATAATCACCAGAGGAAAATATATTATTAACAAACTTCCAATTTGTTTTATAGGAAGGTCGTTATACGGGGGTACATTTGTCCTAGAAGAAGCTATTGTCTTCATTCCTAGTTCGTTAGCTGTCGAAAATAGGAGAATTATTGATTCCTAACGCCATAAATGTGTCTTTCCGTCCCATGCCAAGTGGACTTGAAGTGTTCATGAGAGCCAATTATTATGCTCCTAAATCGTTTGATATCCATTGTGTATCGGTGTATAATTTCGGGGAAACGGTGAAATGTCAGATTGTAAGTTCTTTATTTATAACTCTACAATAATTCATGCAATAAATTAGGAAATAATTTTTTGCAATGGCCGAAACTCACACGGAGCCTTTATTATTTCTGCTTAAACACGTTATAGCATTACCAAGTATTTGTCATAGCAGAAAAATTGCTTCAACAAATGACGAAATTTTTTTCGGGATTAGATAGAGTTTTAGTACATTTTAGAATGGAGTTGTATTTTATGTGATGGCCTTCACATTAAATTACTAGAATGACTTGCTTAATTAAATTCAGGTCAGTATTTTTCTGCGAAAGTTCCAACTGTAAAATAATTCATTAATAATCATAATTCTTAATTTTTTCGCATTTTACTTTTAATTTTAAGTAGTCATTAAAAGTTACGTAATTATTTAAAAACAATTATGTAATTAAAATTTGTGCAGAAAAAAGAGTGTAGCTGATTTCAAAGTTTAATTAGAATATAATCGTATCACCTAATAACGGCAGTAGAAAATGATTGCTTATCAGTAACTTTAGATATTTATTTACAGTTATTATTTTACCTCAAAATTCATTAATTTTTTCATGAACCAGAACATTGCTACTTTCACCAGTCACCGTCTCCATATTGAAATCAATCGGCCAATCAGATATCTTTCATAACGAAGCTTCTAGTCGATCTAAAGCTTTGCAATAAAAACAAAGTAGCACGCCTTAGATAATTTTTATCACCTGAACTCTGGATTATGTTGGTGTGTGTGTGCCTGTGCTTCAAGGCCTTTTAAAAAATTCATGCCTACTTATTCATTCATAGGTGTCCTCACAACAGAAGGGCATCATGCTGAAAGCCGAACCCCTAATGGCTATGAAATATGAGCATGCAAAGGTATCGTCACTCGTAACCAAGTATTTTGGAAAGGATATTCTACGTCCTATGTATCGTATTATTATACAAATATATTTATCTGGATGTCTGATTGACGATTTCTTTGCCAGACCTATCAAGTACGTATCAAGTATGCTCCAAAAAAGAAAAGGTCGGGATGGCATAACGTACTTTTCACCGTTGATATAATATATTTTATTGAAGTTATCATCAACAACGCAGAGTTGTAGATGCATGTAAATATCCCACATGACTGTTTCAATATATTTGTTGGAACTGGAGCTATGGTGAAAGTATTGAGTTGCCTGATTATCTTTATCTCCCTGATTTCGATCATGGTGAGGTATTAGATAGAATATGCATGGTTTGAATTGAAAGGCTCGTCTCTCCATGGTTTTCCATATTATTACCAGGGGTATAAATAAATTTTCAATTTCAATTACTAAATAACTTATCTTGTTTCTAGTACAAATCAAGTTTTGGAGATATGACATGACTGTATGTGTATTATAAAATCATGAACCTGTTCTGCCTCAAAACAAGGATTACCCTGGGAATATTAAAGCTACAAATCGGTAAAAATGTTAGTCCACCTTGCACCTTGAATTTCCATTGTTAACCAAATCTATTTATTTATTTACGTTTGGACTAATTTGGGCTCAGACAGAAGAAATACCACAGGTTTACTTTTAACTTCAAATGAGACAGTTGTCAAAATATGTTAGTGTGCTGTAGAGTTTTTCTGCACATGCCATTTCAAATAAGTTAGAAAAAATAATTTGCACTGGTGACTGGGTTATATTTGAGTTCACAAAGTTTTATTCAAAATATTGCATGCATAGACCATAATGAACTACAAATTTACGTTAGTTCTTTCAAAAAATTAGTAAACTTCTCTGCCAACCTTAGCACGTTAAATGACAGGGGTAAATAATTTACCCTGTGGTCCATACAAAAGGCTCTAGACGATCGTCTACTTCTAGCATATTGTTCAAAGTTTCTATAGCCTCAATAGTCTTGTTCAAAGCATAGTGACAAGATGAGAGACTATTTGTGAAGTCGTTAATTCTACTAAAATTCTCTGCAAAGGTAGTAAAGATTTTTTCCCGTTCTGTAAATGTCTTGATTATATTATACACCTGAGTATCAGCCTCTTGAATGCGCCCTGTGAGTTCCTTCTGCTGCGTTTTCAAAAACTCTCCATGCTTCTTCAATCTCTCTTGACACAGGAGAGTTATTTTGAGTAATGGAATCGGGCATATTTTTTCTGTGATTTCGGGGTCCTTCGTCCATGGCACTGTTGTACTTCCTCGAATAATAGGGGTGAAAGGTGGAATTTCCTGGTTGGACAATATTTAAGTTTAATTGTTTATAGTCGTAATCGAATGTAGACAACTGTAATTTAAATTCATGATTAAAATCAATATTTTCCATTTTCAATGGTGCCTAGTAACCTCAAGCCGGCGATAGAGTGGGTCCTTGTCGATTGTTGGTATTTCACATGCAGGCTTCACAGTGACGATGCTACCTACACTTTTGGCTTTATTGTCTCGTTTTTCTCGATTTATTTGCTTGTCCCTTGTCCTTGGTTTAATATCAGTCCATTTGGACTTCCGCTCTGAAGGAACATCTTTTCATTTCCAGGGTGCGTTTGAAATTAATCGGCAATCAATAAACCTTAACCCTCAACAATGTTTGAAGCAGCTTTAAATAAAACTGAAATCAAATCATAAATTAAGAATCAACTTAGGCTCACGAATAGAAAATAAATACAACAAAAGCAATTGGCGTAAGTTTAATAATATCTGGGGGGTTATTTGGGTTTACCTTCACTAATAGGTCTTGTCGTTGTGTAGGAGATGTATGGAATTTCTGAGTCAGAACAAATGCTAGGCCGAGGGGATGAATTTCCTAATATTTTTCGCCCCCAATCGCTGTCCTTGTCATTACCTGCAGAGTGAGATCGTTTCGGATTCTTGTTCTTCTTTTTTGACTGGCCACTTTGAGAACTCTGTTCAGATCCCATGGCTCCTGTCTACAGAAAGTAGATAACACAGTATACCAGTCACAGCCTGCTCAGAAGCTCATTAACCAATTAGAACCGACAATTTTTTCAATTCTTTGTTAATTGAAAATACAGTAACAGCATTTCTAATTGATTACTTTAGAAACAGGTCCATCGGTTATTTACCTTTCGTCTTTGCGTATTATTTCCCTCGTACCCAGATCTTTGATAAAATTTCCAGTCCTGGAAATTCTAGCCTGTCGACCTAAAAAATATTAAATCAAGCTTACCTAGCATGAACTCCATAACCTATTTTTCAATTCGATTGGAGCCGAATTTCTTGTAGTCGCCCGCCTCGGGACGGCCGAATCTCGGGTTGGTCCTTTTCCGAAGGTTTTTACTACAGCTATGACAAAGGTGTTCATCCCCCTTACACTATTAGCGAAATAGTATTTCCATTTAAGAACAATATACTAAGAGCAATAGAAATATATTTGTTACGCTACAATCTACTTTATGTGTATTGAATGCAATCAGTATATATATAAAAACATATATAGCAAAGGAGTACAAGAAGATAAAAAATCCTCCAGGAGTTGTGCAAGAATTTCCCATACTTTAATAAGTAGAAGAAGCTCATGTCTGGAAATAAATAGATTTACAGGCTTGTGTAAACAGAAATAAATAAAATTTTCATAATTTATCAAGTTGTTCGAGGGAAATGGCTTGTAGTCATGCTGTATTGTTGGCCCATATTTTCATTATCCCATTGTAGGGCATTTAACTTCAGTATAGTTTAGATTGAATCCTAAATCCATATCTGGATTCGAATTCCCGGAACACACTTGGAACAGTGCGAGGCTGGCCGAAGTTTGGTTAACTATATCCATTCAAAAGTGATTAGGAAATTCAGTGATTCAGTGAATGCAAATTTCTCTAATTCTTATAAAATATGGGTTAATGATGCCTTTTAGGAACATACCAATAAGCATTCCGTTCCCCAATGTATCCCCACAGAATGGTGTTTGGTTCGCTAGTAAGTATTCACCGGTGCAATTACTTGGAGAGGTGCCTATAAATTTATTCAAGTACAACGATTATGACTTTAAAAACACCTACTGCCCTCGTAAAAAGTATCTCGATTATCATACCACTTAGCATGAACTCATTCTCTGTCAGAAGTACACTGCAATAACTAGGCTGTAGCTTAAAACAGACGGTGACACAAAAGTTGTTAATTAGCTGCCCCTTCCCCATGTTGTAGTTAAAAGTTTCCACAACTCCCGTCAAATCTCTGAAATACTGAAATGTTTTCCTAAAAATTATTATTTTGACAAAACGTTAAGACTCCTTTGTATTTGTTTTTCATGTGGTCTTACAAGATTGCATCCAGGAGGTGCGGCACAAGCATCATTTGGCAAAAACTGTACGATTCTTATCTTCCAGCTTCTTGCATCAGAGCCACTAGCCAAATGAAATGTGAGTGTAAATGGTCCAGAGACAGCACTTATGTTATAATACACTAAGAGCAGATTAAAACAATACCATCTGAACTTATCCATTAAAAAAGCTTAGTTGAAAGATGATTTGTAGCTTACACATTTGGTTCACGTTATTTCCACAAAGAGTAGGATTACTCAGTGATGACGATCCGCCGATATTCACTTTAAACGTATCGTTCAGGCAATTTCCTAGTGTAGGTCCTCTTATTTGGAAATCTGTAAACTCCAGGTACAACTCTGTGGCCTGTATCATACGAAATAAATAATGAATAAGATGTATCCCCAGCTAAAAATCAATAAAATGTATAAATGCATTAAAATTGCTCAAATGACCATTACCCCTGCCAGTTTATTGATGGTCAATGTGCAAGTAAGTGGACCATTAGTAGAAGAAGGATTTATGAAGTACGTGTTGTTTGTGGTAACAGTATTCCCACATGTTGGAGTAACTAAATTGCAAAATATTTAGTGAACATTTCCCGGTGTATTATCATTTACACATGAAGAATAAATTTATATTCGAATTTCGATGAACTTACTAACGCAGCAGACACCATAGTTTCCTGCACAAGATCCCAATGCATTTCCATTCAGGTTAGTACATTCCCTTGCTGAATAGCAAGTTCCTACATCTCCGGAATCAGCCATGCAGGGAACATTATCGAATGAAACAACGCTGAACAGTCCACCGGAGACAACTATAAGTCAAGCAAAAACCATCCATGCAGAAGACCATTTCTATTCTTGAATTCTAAATTACTGCCATTTTCAACATAATTTTGGTGATAGAAAAAATTGAACGTACTACAGCAAGGCTTATGTTTTGAAGTTTTGATTCGGGTGTAAATGGGATTTAAGATTTTACTTCAACCCACAAATTGTAAGCATTCTATGGGGGTCGTTAATCTATCAATCTCGGGATAAAAATCTTACTGAAACCTGAAACTAATGATTTCGGTTGGAAGTGCGGAAGCAACCTTATCATAAATAATATTGCTCGGTGCTACCTGAGTTTTTAATTGTCCAATATTTTTTAGCACTTCATATTATTCCATCAACACCATATATATTGCGAAAAAATCTCACAAGAGTATAAGGCTTCTCAAATTAAAGAATTGCAAGTCCTTTCAATCATATAAAATAAACAGACTTACCTGATCTTCTTCCTTCTCGAGTAGAATTCGTTGGTACCAATGAGTCGTATCCTGCCGTCTTGAAATTAGAAGATCTTTTATTTTCGAAAGCCAGTGATTCTGAGTTTCCAAAATCCAAGAACAATACAAACACTAGATAAATGTTTAAACTTCTCAACGGGAAAAAGTATTTTGATGAAATCATGTTTCTTATTTGGAAACGATGCCCTTAATAAAACTCAATAAATTAGGAGTAAAGACTGCAACTCTAACTCTTTGCCTCTACGCGTATCAAAGTCAGACCCCAAACTGCTGTGAACATGGTTTTTCAAGAATTCGGAAGACTGTTATATTGAACTTATTGGAACTGTAACGGAAATCAATGACGAATAGAGCATTGATTTTTAATTAATTCTAATGGGGTAGAAATGAATATGTATGAACTTTTAAATCCACTAGTGACCCAGGCATTTCAAGCGAGAAATGTTGCCAATTGCCAAGAGCATTTCAAACTAGAGGCTCAATTCCTATCGCTTTAGTTGTAAGTGATAGAAGATAACATACATTCATCCTCGTTCTATAACTGTCCCACTGTAAATATCTAAGTCATTAGCAATATTGTGAGAGAAAAAGTTTCGAATATACAAATAGTCATTACTTGTATCCATGCTGGCTCCAAAATAGTTTTTTTTAATGTGTATCATAAACTAAACAAAATTACTGGCAGCGACGAGGTAAAGATAGGGTTTCGTCCAAATCGATCATCAGGCAAGAATTTTTTGATTCAGAAAATCTTGATAGGCTATAAATTGTTTGGCTACCTCAAGTAGCTTAAATAAGATACCTCGCGTTTAACCTGGACTTGTGCTTATGCACCCGGCTTTTCGGGATAAAGAATTTCTGCGAGAATGTTTACTCTCAGTATTTGAATAAATATTGGCACCTTGATATGTAAACGGCCCACCGGATGGGATTTCTTATTGTAACTAATATTTATTTATTTATTTAAATAGCTATTGCTGTATATGAGTTGGGTTATTAAGTAGCGCAACTACTTTATGTGGATGTTCGTGTATCCTTTCATCGTCCGTCCGTCCGTCCGTCGGGACGATAACTCTTGAACGAATAAACTTTTATGAATTTTGTTTTCATATATGGGGTTAATATTATTAGGCAAGAATTACTACTGCACTGGCTTATATATTCAGTGTAGATCAGTGGAGCAGCTTGTATGATTAAGATTATGATTGTAAGATTAAAGGAAGACACGGCAGGCTTACCGACGTAGTTAGTATTTTATTTAAATTGGATGCACGTCTCAGAAGTCCATTCAATTTCGAATATTGGAAAACCAAATCGAAAATTAAAAATTAAAGTGAAGTGACTCTTCTGCGATGCGTTGTGTTTGAACGGTTTATTCTAGAATGAGGTTGCTGTCTATGATTTTGTGCAGACAATTTCAAGCCTCAATCAATCGCAAGTCAAGAAAAAATAAAGCACTGGCAAATTCCTCGTCGGTTTATTTTTCAAATGCTATTATTTCTTGCGACTTTGTGGAAATCTTGATGTCTTTGCTACCTACAAACTGAAAAAGCAAGCGAATTGAAATGAGGTTTGTGCACAAGAAGATTTTTGTGGTACGAATATCACAATATCGCTTTTGTATCGTATCACATCATATCAGTTTATCTTTGACAGTTCGTTTGTTAGTGTATGTATTTAGGTCTAGATTTATTCAATTAGTTTGGGCGACTCTTCCTCATCCTTGGAACCCTCCTCTTTGACAGGCTCAGTTAGAATTCTTACTTCCGATTCGGATGACTTATCCAACTCTATCAAAATCTGGTCAGCCCAGTAGGTGGGATTCCTCTTGTAAGCTACCCCAGCTTCAATTGCATTGCAGAAAAGCTGGACACACAATTAGAATACAGAACTAAATTAAAATGCATACACATTTTAATAAATCTAATATTTCTACCTTAACGACGTTGGATCCGGTAGCCGCAGAGACGTAGTGCATCGGGATCCCATTCCGCTCAGTGAAAGCAAATGTCCTTTTAGTGATGTCTAGATTTGCTACAGAATGTTTAAAGAGCAAATCGTTTTGATAGAAACTTAAGGCTTAAATCTCTTCAATTAAATAAACTTATTAATTACGTGCATACAATCGATCTTATTTGCGGCACAAAAACAGGGAATTTCTGGTCGGTATTGTCTCAGTTCTTCGTACCAATGGGCCAAGTTTTTGTAGGTGCACTTCCGGGTAGCATCAAATACCATTATACATGCATCCGCCCGATGATAGTATGATGGGTGGAGAGCCTGAAATCTTTCTTGCCCCGCCGTGTCCCAGAAATCTTTAAACAATTATGAAAAGCATACGTCTTAGCCACCTTCCAACTATCACTTACTAAATTTCCATATAAACTAATCAATCCACACAGAAAAACATTCTAAGCTATCTGCTTCGCATTGAAGAACTTTTCTAACACTTCAACTAAAGCCAAAATTTTAAGTAACAACAATTACGTCGAAGCTTGGGTCAACCGAAATAATATAATCGGCAGAAATATGCTTTGACTTACCAACTACAACGTTTTCAGCATCCAATTTGGTCTGGTACCGATACAGTGTCAAGGCGTACGTTGAGACCTGTTTGGGTTTGTATTTGTCGGAAAGAAATCTCTCCAAAAGCCTAGATGAAACAAAAATGCCAAAATGAGTACATATTATCGAAGGGAAAAAATTATGAAAAGTTCTCTTGAGTATTAATGGATATTAAGTTATAGAATTCGTGTACTTCGACTTCCCAACAGCAGAATCTCCAAGGCATATGACTTTCACATTCAATTCTGACGATGGTCCAGGCTCCAAGTCCGCTTCTGGTCCATTTTCTTTAGAATCTTTGGATTCACTCATACTTCCGCCTGGTTCCTCAACACTAAAGCTCTGGATGAAGATGTAGTTAGATTGGGATTGATTTTAAAACTATGGGAAAAGTAGATGCTAAGTATTTCTAAAAATTCAGAAAAGTTCTTGTACTATATGTATGCTAAATCTAGATGAGTGTGTGAGACCCGTCATCATGATTTTGTTAGACTGTCAGCTAAGCAACTCTGAACTCAAACAAAACGGGGGCTTTTGGTTTCCATGATAACGTGTTGGATACAAAACTGTTCTTAGAACATTGGACTACGTTTCCCCGATTTTCCATTTCAATGTCGGACACTTATATGTTATAATTGCTGCAAGTATGAATGACGTGAATCGTGAATGATTCTGCTCAGTAAAAATAATTAATATTGTTTAGTTTGTTCAAGACTTTAAACCATGTCGTAGATCAATATACAACGCCAAGGGATTTGCGCCTCGAATAATTATAGGCTAATTTTACTGGGAATTAAGTAGGAAATACCCGAAAATGACAGTATTTTTATTTTTATTCATTAACCAGATCTTAACTCATTTGGTCTTGGCATTTCTTGCAACTTAAATCGACTATTAAATATTTTTTAGGTGGTTTAAAATACTGCCGTGTGATATTTTCTCGATTCAACTCTCAATTTCTCAACCAAACTGGAGTATTACAAAAACTGAATAGAGTTTCATCATAACAAGATAGATTATGAAGGCGTGAGATTTCGGATTGAAGGAGTTTTTATGAAATCTAAATGAATCTATGTATATGTAGTGATAATGAATGCTGTAGTCCTTCAAGAAGTTACTTGCCATTACTGTTAGAAGATTACCTTTACTTCAAAGTTTTGATTTATGAATCTCTTGTTCGATCCTGTTGACTATCCTGAGTTGTCTGAATTTAGTGATAACAACTTCCATTGAACCTGCAATCAATGCTTTCAAATGCTGTAGTTGTGGGGCAACATTGTCAATCTAAGCGGATTTAAACTTATGAACTAATGTTTAAAGAAACAAAATGCAGCTGTGCTAAACAATCATGTAAGTACAAAACCAAGCAATTCATCGATGAGTTTGAAAGCAATTCACAACATTCTTTAATTATTTTCATACGGATCAGAGATAGGGTAACAAATCTAGAGATTACTGCATAACTAATAGGTATTTTAAAAATCAAGTAGCATTCAAGCTATCTCTTACACAACCTCATAATCGAAGTTCATTATACTTGAACCTTTAACTTTAAAAAATTGCATCATTTGGTAAGCGTTATGTATTGATTAATGATAGTTCATGGTAAGGCAAAACAACATAATGTACACTATAAATAGTTATCTTTTGTTCGGTCAGTGCAGTCAACATAGACCTGAGGTATTGATTAAACCAAAACTTCATCTACTCTACCAGATCCATCAGAATCATCAATATTCCGACGTCTAAGACTATTAGAATTCGATCCAACTCGGACTAGTTCAAGCTCCTTTTCTCCAGCAATAGGGTTCCACGCTGTTGAGTCTCCACCGGCTGAAATTCCCCGTGCCCTCAACATTTCTTGCTTTATAATTATCTCATTTGTTAAGTAGCTCTCACGACGAATCTGATCTTCCAACTTCTTTGGAATGTCTGGGATCAACCACCGAAGTAGCATGACACACAGAGCGACAAAGTTCTGTAAAATAAAAAGCCACAATATTAATACTTTACTCTCAATGCAAGTATGATACAAAGTACTAATGCTTTATTGCAAGTATCGTACAGGCATAATTAATATATCTACGCATAATCTGCTGCAATATTTGAATTTAGAACCCATCTTGGAGAAAAGTAATAGGATATTTCAGTAATTACCTCAAATATCACCACGAATGCTAATCTCGCCATCCAAACTTTCCAATAGAAGTCCGTGCGTTTGTATCTTATTGATTTGGCTTCCATATGACTGTATCGATAGGTCGGGTATCTAGATATAAATATTTTGAAAAAATATTTTTATCCAAGAAAAATATAAAATTTAAGGACAAAAAATTTGAAATCATAAATTTAACCTGCAAATTTCTACAGGCTCTTTCGAATAATCCGGTATAGTTTCTAACTCTGAGGTATTGAATGAGGCTAATGAATGTTCCAAAAATCCATTTAGAGTTCCGTATCTTGCATCATTCATTTCATGAAGACCCTGCGATCAATTAATAATCGTTTATTTAATCTCTCCAACCAAACAACAGTTCAATAACCCACTCAAAACTAAAAGTCCGTTGATTAGTTTAAAGACAAATATAGTTCAGCTGAAAATACTAGATTAAGAATCCCGTAAAAGGATTTGAAGGGACTTTTGTTAATAATAAATTGATAAAACAACGACCCGTGGGGGATTGTCGGGATCCCGTGCTACTCGTCGCGATCGAATCGTCGCCTCATATATTCGTCGCGCCCAAGTCAACACCGTATTAAATTATCGCAGTAATAATTCATCGCCATAAAAAGTCATCGTAGTACTTTATTCGCCGCCATCAAAATTT
>JAQFYM010000518.1:0-62142 GCA_034694785.1 Agrenia bidenticulata | reverse complement strand
ATATCCAAATTTATCAGCCACAGCTCTATCAGAATTTCTTAGATAGTTTGGCCTGATATTAGGATCCCGAAAAGGTTCGAAATAGCCAATATCCCGAGATGATCTAGGATGTGAGGAGTAAAATGATGAGTATTGGAGTGGAGGGTGTTGTGGTAAATCCAAATTCGGTGTCCTTGTCTGTAGTATTTGTAAAATTTTAGCAGGCAATGCAATCTCGATTTCTGTCAGCTTGAATTACAGAATTTTCATACTTGAACTAAAATGTACATTAACAGTTTTATTCTAGAAATATAATAAGTTATATTCATCCCCTGCTACTCGTCGGAATCGAATCGTCGCGTCATATATTCGTTGCGACCAAGTCATCTCAGGATTAAATCATCGTAGTAATAATGCAACTTAAAACTCTTAATCAAAATTTATTGCAAAATATTTCATCGAGATTCTAATTCGTCGCGAAAAAAAACAAAATATGAAAATTTGGTCTGAATCAGGTTGGTAAAGACAAAATATAATCTTCTGTCATTCTTATACTTTCACTACACTAAAAAAATATCAATTGCTATAAACTGAATTACTTCAAACAAATTCAATATTACAAACATTTCTTTTCAGAAACTCTTCAATAGATCTACTATTATAGTCAATAACTACGGCTATAACTCGTTCGGCTAAGCTAATGAGTTTTTTCGCTTCCTTGGAAGTTGAGGACTTCCGGCAAAAATCTTTCCTAATGAAATCTGGAAATAATAATGTGATAACTGAATTAAATTTCTACGAAATTAATTAATATTTGGGAGCTAATTGAGAAGATAAATGTAGGATAGAATGTAATTATCTCGGAAAATTTAAGATTTGCGCCTCTAATTAACATTGCATTTAAATTATTTGGAAGGCAAGTATTTAGATCGCGGTACTGCGACGAAATCACGATGAATAAGCATTGCGACAAATATATTACGCTACGATTAAATTGCGACGAGTAGCCTGGCACCGATCAAAACCTTGTCCTCAAGAGATTTGAGCTTCTTTTGAAATCTGACTCTAATTCTGTTTTCGTCTCGATAACCTTGATCTGTTGATTCCACAGTTTGTGTAAGAATTTCGATCTTAAAACCAGACACGATAAAATACATTGGATTATAAACTTTTAATTTACTATATAAAAGCGAACTAAACCTTACCCTTTCAAACATCTCATTCTGCGACTTTTTAATCGTTTGTAGAAAGTCAATTATATGGTTCACGTTGACGAGGACACTAAAATCATTGTCAGAAATATTCAACAAGTATCCCTCGATTTATAGATATGTAAAATTTACTAAATCTTTAAATTCTGATAAAAGATCTAAATATTTACTCTGACTGCACATCTTCGTTTGAACTGTCCTTGCAATGTACACTCAAATTTGTTGTGAAGAAAAAGATTAAGAAATAACACAAAATATTATTTGTTTTAAATCGAATCTGCATTTCTAAAACAAATCTAGGCCAACTAGGTTTCGGACAATATTTAGAACTTTTTAAATAAAACTGGATTCCATCATCATCGCTCAATTAATGATTCAATGTCATAATTTCATCTTATATTCTGATTTGATTGGGGTTATAGGTTATCGGTTCATCGTTTCTTGATATTACACTACTCATCAACTCGGACTTGTTTTTATCTTCTTCTGGATGTGGGCCTTTCTGTCTTTTCAATTCATTTAGCATCATTGAGTTTGTAAAATATTAGGTCATTCGCTGACTCGAATAAAATTAGAATCGAATTTACCAATGCATGAGGCATTGATCATTGCATAACAAGAATAAAAACTACATTCATTTTTCGTTCAATCCTAATTCCTCAATTAAGGTCGAGAGATTTAAAAAAAAATTACAAATAATTAATCACACTGGCATACTTAGTACATGCAATTCCTTTTCAATGCTTTAAAATCTTTGGAACAGCGTATAATTTTCGTGTATCCGTAGCGCGTAGGTCTCATTAGTTTGGTAGTCAAGGTAGAATAAGGGGAGGGAGGGGAGAGCATTACAGAACTTCATCTGAGATCTTTGATGCGTATCGTAAGGATTAGTAAAGTTGATATTATTACCGATAGTTCATTGCTGATAGTCAATAATTCTTGAAAACTCTATTACGAGAGTAAAATACCTGGAGTCTAGATTGATATCTAATCGGGCATCTCCGCCGGAGAAAATAAAGCTATTGAGAGAGAAAGTTAATCCAAGAAATCCGCCTTGCCCTTTGATGATGGACATCTCCAAGTACATTGACCTTTTTTTTAAATGTTATGACACTTTTTTTAAGTCAGCTGAGTTAGGTTGGGAAGCTTAATTTAGAAACGTCTACTGTTCGTTCAGGGTCTCTTACTTGTATTATAAATATTGTTTTCATCCACACGAGTAAGATACATTTAATAGATTAAAGTATAGTTTAAAGAATGTTTTCAATTGCAAGGTTTCCCATTTAGACTTCCCATTAGAAAAATAAATAGATTATAAAGCTTAAAACATATATATGTATGCAATGCGATTAATATCCCCCAGCCCCCAACCACTTGTGACTTCTTGGGTAAAGTTTGCACCAATCCGAATTTGGGCTTGAACAAAATTAAAATTCATAGTGGAACGAAAAAAAATCGTTTTAGAACGAACTACAAAAATATCGTTGCGTTTGTCGCCAGCGTAAACTTAACTTACGCCTACGATGTGTCTCCAACTTAAACGTAAATAAACGTATCTTCAATAGAACTTGTTCAATCAAATTAATTCATACTCAACTAAATAATAATATTTCTCTATGATAATAACTCGTTCTACACATTTGAAGTTCATGGGGCCACCTATGGGCACTCACATTCACAATCCACATAATTTAAAAATAATTCCACCCAATCCACCACCATTTTGAGATGATAGACCACATTGTATTTGAGAATCTCTTCCCAGAAGTCTTCCCTGAATATTTCGAAAGAATCTCAAAAATCTGATAATTTAACTAATTACGTTCAAAAAAATTATTGTTGAAAATGTCAGGCGATCTTGCACAAGGGGAACGTACGTTCATCATGGTCAAACCGGATGGAGTTCAACGAGGCCTTGTTGGAACCATCGTTCGACGCTTTGAAGACAAGGGCTTCAAGCTTGTCGCTATGAAATTCACTTGGGTAACTTTTGTTTATGCCACCTTTAATCTTTAAACAATCTTATTCTAACTCTTCCAATTCTTGAGTTGTTCTATAATTTACGCATTTATTCTTATGGTATTAATTAGGCGGCTGACGAGTTACTCAAGACCCACTATGCTGACCTCTCGTCCAAGGGTTTCTTCTCTAGCTTGATAGACTACATGACATCTGGTCCTGTTGTTCCAATGGTGAGCCCTTTGATAGTAAACCAGTAAATGACTTGGATCTCGGTAACGGACCAAATTCCACGCCTAGCGTTAAAAAGTTTAAATTATCTGCAGTACACAGTATTATAGTTCTGGCTCTTAGAATGAACGCCCGTGCGAAGCCCTGCCGGTTTGCATATGCGGGAATCCTTTGCCAATAAATAGATATGAGGGGATATAATCTGCCCTCGACAAAGGATATTCTGCCCTTGGCAAAGTATTCCCGCATATGCCAATTGGCGGGGCTTCGCAAGGGTGTTCACTCTAACAGCCACAGATATAATACCCAATAATGAAAGCGTATTTTCCAGGTGGGGGTGCGTTGGGGTTGGTGTATGAATATTAAGTTTAACTCGTATTCGTATTCATTAAAATAGCTTAGTTGCATGTCCTTCTAAAGATGTAAACATCATTTTCTGTATTGAATGAGGCTGTGAGGCTGAGATTTTTAATGGTTTGTGTGGTTTCCTCTCACCCTTTAGGTATGGGAGGGTTTGGGTGCAGTGAGGACAGGTAGAGTACTTCTAGGAGAGACTGACCCAGCTAAGTCCCTTCCGGGAACAATCCGTGGTGATCTTTGCGTTGAGGTGGGACGGAATGTCATCCATGGCTCAGATTCGGTCGAATCGGCAAGAAAGGAGATTGGGCTTTGGTTCAAGCCGGAAGAGTGTGTCGACTGGAAGTCGAATCAAGAGTCATGGCTTTACGAATAACTAATTCTATTATTTAATTAAATCGTTATCAGCGTACATTAATAGTCTGTATTTGTGTTTGATGTTGAAGCGAATTGAAATAACGTTGGAATTAAAGTGTTTGGAAATTGTCGACTTAGATCGGGTGGAGATTTATTTTTGTTTGCTGTACAAATACTCGTGAGATTTATACATACATTTTCTGTGCGGTTAAGGAACCCCTTATCAACCATAGAATTAGATTCTCAACTCTTGTTTAGCGTGTGTAGGTCAGCATGTAACTATGAATTCAAGATTTAGGTGGTAGATGTAGAATTAAAAACTGCGTTTTCAAACTGAAGGATTTCATTATATTAGTAGACTGCATTGGCTGATTAATGTTAAGTTGAAAATATTAGTTAAGAAAATGCCGAGGAATGATTAAATGAAATATTGAACATATCAATTAGAAATCGATTGTGGATTGGGCGATTTTATTATATATATTTTAAATCTTTAAAAAAATATTCGTAAAGACTACTAAACCGGATGAATTCGAATGTTTTGGAAAGCTCTGGGATTTTAAAATTTTACAGGAACTTCTCTACCTCAATTTTTGAGCTGCTACAGGTGAGGGAACGCTGCGCGGTTAGTTTTTTAACGGCCATATCCTGAAAAAAAATGGGTTTATAATATAAAAATGGCATAAGTTAACATAATTAGTGAGAAGCAAGGTTAGTAAAACACTCACCGTATCCACCATACCCTCCATGTCCATAACCACCTGGAAATTATAGTAATTAATTAATTAATGCAACAATTATTCAATATACTTTATTTAATGTTTTGTATTAAAAATAAATACACTCCAGGTCTAACCATATCCGCGTCCATAACCACCTAGGTGTCAAAAAAAATATACAATTAAAATAAATCTATCATTTTTTAAACAACTGTTACTTTAATTACAACTAGTTTAATTAAACTCACCATATCCTCGTCCATATCCACCATATCCTCCGTATCCTCCTACAAATTATAAAAACTCAATGTCTATTAATCTAAATTAAACAAGTCGGATCATATCTGCATTAAACCAGTCTATGCAGTCGGATAATTTTAGTGGGATGAACCCAGTACTATAAGTCCTGACTCATTCGAATCTTTCCGAAATCATTATGAAAATGGACTGAATGGACATACCGTATCCTCCACCTGTAATTGATAGTCAAACGTCCATCAAAAACGTTTAAAAAACCCAGAAATTTATCAGATTCAAAAGCTTACCGTAACCTCGTCCGTATCCACCATATCCTCCTCCTATCAATCAATTCATATCGAATTAGATTAAAGTCGATTTTATATTATTTCGACAGGGTAAACAAATTAATTAATGATTTTCTTACCATATCCTCCATAATATCTACCCTCAGCGGATTCCAATTGTTCCGTCTTTTGCTCCTTGTCTTGCACCTCGACTTCAGCAGCAATGGTCAAAGCGATGATGGCCAAGAAGGCAAGTACGACAAAGATTTTAGCAGACATGTTTGAGATTTTTGAAGTTTATTGAAATTCTAAGAATCTGAAGTTGAGATGTAAGCTAGCTGAGGCTGTTTGGATTTCTGATGACAATAATGCCCTTTCGTAGCCCTTTTATACTCCAAGAAGGCCCAACAGTTTAAAATCACTTCCATTACAACTTGACTCTATGTAATCGAACTTACCTCTAGAGGCCTGGTCTCACAACATGGTATAATATCTCTGAACTCAAATGTCAATTAAACGGTCATACACACAAATAATATTATTTCTTACTTTGAGTAAATACAGTGTCTATGGTTAGGATGTGTGAATGGTATGGACTTTAAAACAGCCGTGGATTGGATTGGCATATACCTTTCTAAAATTTAAAATGTTTTTTTATGCTTTTCGCTTATACCACACCACACATTGATCTTGAGTCATAGTTCATTTATTTATTTACATTTTTTGGGAGGAAATTCGCTCTATTTTATATTACATCATACACATTTAGTTTAGTACTTGGTCATAAATAAAACTAAGACAGTAACTAGTGTGTAAGGAAGGAGATTTAAATGTCATTGAAGGGGCCATTCACAAACTTCGTGATTCGTTATTCACACAAAAACTCTAAGTGTGCCCTGGCAAGGAGACGATTGAACTTGCGAAGGTGATTAAACGATGCTGACAAAAAGTTAATTTATTTACAAACTTTATCAACAACCCCAAGAATAGGATTTAAATGTCATGTAATACATAGTTTGTATTTGTAGGTTAGTTAATCTGCGGTATAAAAGCTTAATTAGTTCCTCCACCATAATAAACCTTCAGGCCAAATCTTGTACGTCCACAGCAGTGTTACGCACGTTAGAAATCATTCATAAACGCCTTCTCGATTATTTGTATTTAACAAAAACAGTTCTACTCGTTTTTGCGAGTACTTTTCATCATTAAATTTGTAAAATGACAATGGGGAAAATGTCGGCACGTTCCTTTGAAGGTGTAGTCAACTTAAGACTTTTATCCCTTGGAGGAAATGGCTAATAAATGCGTGTACGATTTACAGAAGTGAATAATAAGTACACGGTACAGATTCTATTGAAACCTACTTCAGTTGCAACTATTTCACCTATAGTAATCGGGCTGAAGATGCCAATAATTTGTCAAATCACCACTGTCAATGATTAGTATTCATGAGGTTTGGCCATGTATTGGGAATTCGTATGTGATGTAGTATTTTTTATGCATGTGTGGATTATAAAAATAGGACTCAATATTAGTCTTCTAAGTTTTTAAAGTTATAAGATTACAATTCTTTGATATAGTCTAAAGATATTATTAGCTGGATTAATACAATTTAAAAAAATAATTTTTTATTGAGAAAATTCTTGGAAGATGGTTGGACAATGAGTGGGATGAAAATAAGCAAAGCAGAAATTAGGATGAAAAATTAAAAATAATTTCATCCTCTTTTGAACTGCTAAGCTAAACGGAAGCGAAAAAATGCATTCGAAAAAGTTGGTATAATTTATGTCATTTAAACGAAGTAAAATACGTTATAAGACGAATTCAAATTTATAAAAATATGCATAGAGGTCTCGAACCTATTTCTAATTAAATTAACCTTCCTTTTAATTCTGGTGTTTCATATAAGCTTAACTTTGGTTTTCCATGTGTTGAAACAATAGTTTTGAGTTTTATTTAGGTCATACCACTACCGGATCCTAATTAACAATTATCCCATCAATATTTGATTATTAGATGTAACTGCAAGTAGTTTTAATACACTACTGCGGTTAACAACAAATCAAAAACAATTAGGAAATGTATGTTGAAATACAACATCGAAACTGATTCTGTGTCACAGTGTCAAATGTCTACCATTCGCAACAAAACCCTATGTAACCCTATATTATGACTTATCAGTCATACAGTATTTTATTGTTAAAACATATCCAAGGGAGTCATTAAGATTATTGTTTAATAATTGTTTCTTAAGTTATTTAAGTCTTTGAAAATACTCCCCATTAATGAAATAAGACCACACGGTATTGTTTTGGTTTTGTTTTGGTGTTGAAGCAATTATTTAAAACAAGAGGTAAGTGTCAGGTACCAACATTTGTAACTGAAGCTTTCATGAAAATGGACAGTGTATACAAGCTCTCCGTAGACTAATATATTTATTCGTATTTATTTATAATTTATTTATCCATATAATATATTCATCATTACCAGCGGATTAAATAAGAGTTTAAATTTATTTCTTGTAAGTCCTTTAAATTACTTTGCCAAAGATAAGGATTGGAACTGACATTGGAAATTGATCATTCCAATCTTCCAGTCTCTTTACAACGTGCTTAGACATGATAAGAAGCTAACAACAAATATGAATGAGTTTGTATGGATAAATAATTGTAATTGTAATTAACTGCAAACTGTTTTCATCAAGGTTCTTTGAACCCATGTTTTCCTATTTCCGTACCCTATCTAAGTATAAAAACGTGCTAAAAATACATCCTTTGCCTATAACTTGTAATAATTTAAAAGCTTGGAAGTTTTCAGTACAATTGCAGATTGTTAGTATTTTGTTTATTAACAAAAAAATCTATAAGGACTCATTTTCAATATAATGGAGCTCTTAAAGATATTGCTGCCGAAAACAAACTAATCTATTCTAGTTCTGCTTCGTGTCAAAGTTTAATTGCATTTTATTGGAATTTTTTGCACAGGACTAAGTAAATATAAAATCCACTTGGTTTTTATGCCAATCATTCCGTCCTCCGTAGATTTTGTCTCTACGGATGACTACTTACAATTGCATTGGTGGCTTAAATTATTCGACACTTTAAAGTAACCTTGAATGAAGTACGCCTCCGTCTCTAGCTAAATCGGATGTATTTGACAATCAATTTCTATTATTTTATTGTTTACCTTATTTCGGTCGAGTAATTTTCTTGTTCTGTTGGATTTGGATTCAACGTTATCAGGCCTCGTGTATGTTTCGCACATTCAGGTATTGCAGTTTTTGTGACCTTTCGTAATATGTAAGGATTTTGCATGCATTTTAGTCTAAACTTCGGATGGAACTTATTGCGGAATTGGCCACGAGGAATGGACACGCTTTACTAACTGATTAATCAATTTTTATCTCTAGGCCTTTCATTGTTGGAATTACTCCAACATTTTGAACTCAATGTTGCATGTCCAATGTGCATATCATTCTTCATTTCTGTACAAGTTCATGTGTCAATCATGCTGCCAGGGAATTAGTCGTTTGTATAATATGGGGTATTAGACAGGATTATTTCTAAACGTTCTTCAAGAATAGATTTACAACAACATACGTTATTTTGATTTGATTGATTTCAGAAGCTGTAAACTATGGAATAGCCTTCCTAAGGAATGGTGCTTAAAAGAAATTAGCTATGATAATTTTAAGTCCATAACTAAGGATTGGATTATTGGTCACAGAAAGAATGATTATATTTACTATTAATTATTAGGGAATCTTGTATTTTGTTAACAACCCGGCCCGTCCACTGGTAGTCCATTGTCTATTATTGTAAATCTGCTTAAAATGACAGTGTCACTGACGGAAGAACAAAAATGTATTTTGAGTCGGGAAAGACACTTAAATAAAGACACAATCAATAAATCAATTTACTCGAGCATAATTTTAATGTCTTCTTTTTCAAAAAAAATTAAAAAATTTTTTTTTTGGGTTTTGATTGAGTTGCAAGTTTTTTTCAGGTATGGTTGGCTAGTAATTTTTTGAATGATTTATAACTTTTGATTATAATAATTTAGAGGTTGGAGGTTTTGGGACCCCAATAAGATTAAAATTCAGTTCATTCAGAGTTCATTGTGCTTAAAAAAAAACTGCATTGGACTTGTATTTATAGTCTATAATTCTAGGGTCGGGACGCATCAAAAATAATTTAGTAGTAGTAACGCTTATTTAGTTATTTATGTAGTCAAAATTGTATTTAATTGCGTTTTTGTAACTTTTGTATTCATGAATATTCGTTGATTATTTGAGAGAACTTCATTAGGGAAATATGTGCATTATTTCAATCTGTACTTATCAAAATTATCAAATAAAAATTAGGTAGGTCTACTTCTTACACCATATAATTAAATTTTGAGATAATTTGTGTCAACACCACATGCATGGGTGAAATAATACATGGGGTTTACTGTGACATACAAAATACATAATTTGTTTTTAATTTAATTCAATGCATACCCAGGGTTAACGCAGTTTGTAGAGTAGTAAGACTTTAATTGTTTGAGAAAAACAATCGCGTACAAAATTTAAAATGACACAGTGGTTGCTTTTAAGCAATTACAGTAATTTTATAAGCTGCATGACCATTTATCTGATTTATCCCATTTTACCACAAATTATTCTAGTTGTATCAAGTCGTGGTACTTCTTATTGTGCTTTGTTCAGGCTTGTCCTGTTAGTATAGTACATAGTTCTATGGACTTGTCTATAAAATACGACACAGATGAAGCTGTGCAAAAACACGCCAGACTAACTAATTCTAAGATTAATTCTCAATAATAATAAGATTGATTGATTGATAGTCTTTATTTTAAGTGCCAACAAACTCAAAATACAAAGTTTTTGAATTTGCAATTCGCAATTTTACAAAAATTTGCAAAACTAATGACCCTGATCATTTTAATTGCCTATTCGAATAGAGTAACTGTTAAATAAACAGCTTGATCTGTAATAGCAATAATAAAGTGTTTAAATTCATATAATTTTCACGATGCCATATCTTTTAAGGAAAATCTAATTTTATGACCCCCATTCGGCATTCATTGCAAAAAGGCAAACGTCCATAATAATTTCAAAGCATACGAGGTCAGATAGCAGGAATATAGAGATCTTATTGTCCGTTTGAAAGCACTAAATTATCTAATATTTAGTGTTATGAGGAAGGAAGAATTAAAATACTTTGCAATTAGCACCGTCCATTTTTTTGGCTGGAGTTGTTATTCCTAAAAAATATTATGAGTTGCGTTCTTAGACCGTTGACTGTAAATGGCAGTAGCTAAGTTGTTTATGAGAAGGTAGGTATTGTTGAGATTTGTGAATTTTTATAATAATTTTTGCATCCCACTCGTGTCATTTTGTCCTCTGTGTTGTACTGATAGCAATAGCTTACTTTTCCTTATCGTCTTCAAGATTTAAAAAATTTCTCTCCCCCTATATCGAATCAAATACAATTGCCACACACAAGACTCATAACTGAGTAAATTTCAACCAGAGCCAAATCCATTTTATTTTAATAATTTATTATTTTTTTTCATGCATCAAAATATGAAAAAAGATAATCTACTGAAACAGGAAGAAATTTAAACAGCTAGGCAGCTCCTATTGTGGCAACTGGAACACTGAAACTAAATCAAATTTTTCATTCGTTTTACAAAGGTCTAGTACTTTTAAAATCATCCCTGAGTGAACGGTGAACACCAGGAATTTGATTTTGACTTCAAATTCAAGTAGTTGTAGAAGGAGAATTTTTCATTCTTAAATCGACCATATGGAATTGCAAAAGCACGATCATGTAGCTCACCATCGTTGTAACAGTCTAAATAAAGAATTAAAATAACTAATTAACTACAAACAATATCTCGTAAGGATCTCTTATTTTACATCCATATAGTTTTGCTTGAATCCATTACCCGTATTATCAGTGAGAAGTCCACGGTAAAGTAACCACATGCAGAGAACTCCCAGTTCCAATCCAGATACGTTTCCACAATCGATTCTTCCTGCAGAAAATTAAATCATTTTATTATATTTTTCCAATTTAAATAAGTTGTCTAGCTATAAAATTTAAATGTATAATTCCATGTACGTACTTCAGAATAACTCTCACTATATTTTGATCCAAAGAGGCCTAGGTGGTACTCTTTATTCTTAAAATCCACAAAAGCCTTCCTAATTCTCCGATTCCAGATACGTCGCTGTCAAAGTTAAAAAAAAATGTATAAGCTCTACTAATTAATGACAAGAAATACTAGTTCGTCAACGCCCAACTTACCTGCGATTTCAATTTATGGCCTATCCACACCAAGAGATGAATTAAAAGAGCACTGACCAATTTGTCCATAAACACTTCAAATGTAGAATGGTTTTCAGAATCAATGTCGTCAAGCCTTTCGTAAAACAGGACTAGAGTCTTTATAGTAGAAATAGGAATCATGAAAAGGCACAAAGGTCCTATCACTGATTCCATTGACTCCTGGCAATTTCTTGTACGTTCTGCATCCTCGGCAATGTTCCCCAAAAATATTGATATCTTATTGGAATATTGTACTCCATAGCTTGGACTAGATAAAGAGCTGTCCATAAGTTACGGAGTTCGACACCGCAAAATGTCCGCCTTGTAAAAAATCCTATACTCACTATTTTGGATTTGACACTGAATTCCACTCATTTGCGTTAATTACGAATCGTATATCTGTGTGAGACCCCGATTGCAGTGGGTGATAAATTTACAGTTCTTGCTGAGAGGGTCTCACTGATTATTTGAAAGTGAGGGATTCAGTGTCAAGAGAAATATTGAGGTTGAAAAACAATGAACGTAACTTATGGATATCCCTTTACAGATTGTCGGTGAATTTTGAAGGACTCAATGAGGTTATGATTTGGGTACACAAGTTTTCGATTCGAATAAACATGAAGTGAGACATAAGTATCGCTACATAGAGCCCGAAACAGGTTTCGCATATTCGAATCGCCTGAATAATAAATTCCAGTTCTTTTGAATCGGAAATAAATATGTTAGTGAGGTTAAAATTATGTAGCTCTTGAAACTCGGTGGGCTTTGATGCTTTAAAGATGTAATCTTGCACTAACATTGATATTTTGTAACTAAATATTGACAAGATGCTAATATAGCCATGATTAAATGAATGAAACTTTTGGCCACACGTTGGGTTGCCCACGATTTGCATAAAAGACTGAAAAAAAGTTGTGATTGTACAAGATTTAGTCAAAATAATGTATCGAAGTACAAATCCTTCCATGAGGTTAGCGATACTTAATACAAAGTGGGAGATTTTAATATTCTCTTTTGAAATCGCTTGAGCTAAATTGCAAATATTTACGAAGGTAGTGCAGATAAATATTGCTAAGCTATACATACCATTTGATATTCTAATGAATTTATTTGCGCAGCCAATTATAGGAGTGCTTGAACCGGTGGGTCTTAATCCTAGAATAATACTCAAAGTTTCAAAAGTAATTACCAGGCTCTTATAGTGGCTTATCATGCTAATTATGTTTTATTTTTCCCTAAAATGTGGATACAAATAAAATTGATAACAGAACCAGCGGGCAAAATTGCTTGTATTGTATTGCTTGACTTCAGTCCACCGTGTGAGTGACATTATTCCAGTCACTAGTGACGATGTCTTATAATAGCTGGAATCTAATTGAATATTGATGAAAATCTCGATGAGCCTTCAATCAATATGCAAATTGATTCAGGTTTAACAGTTAAGGAGAGGTAAATTAGTTAGAAATAAAAATAACTTAAGATTGGTAAGTGTCATTCGGAAGGCAGGTTCAGTACTCAACAAAGTCTTTCATTTCGTACAGAACGATGAGATTTGTCAAGGTGGCAGCAATCACCTAGAGAAGATATCATGCACTTCAATTTTTGTATTCATCAATTTTATTATAGCATATACAAAGTAATTAAGAAGTCTAACTGGAGCAAGGAGGTGCCTATCAATTGTGAATAAGTGGACAGCCGTTAGTTTCCAATTCCAATTAAGCATGGCATCAATGTTTCCACATTCCTTTGTTTAAAAATATCATTAATACAATTTCCTGTGGATTTGAATATACAACCTAAATGTTAATAGTTTGTTATCCTGCTAAACTATTTTACAGATGATAAAGATTGATGAGTTTTAATGGTTTAATCACCAAGATTTTAGAACCATGTAATATCCCTTGTTTCTGTAATAGAACAATGTGGTCTTTCTTTTTCTTAGACAAAAGTATTTGACGCCGTAACTTCATGTGAGATGACTTCAACTGCAATTAAATATTAGAATACAGGAGTATATCAATTATTTCTGGAAACATTGAATTATTTGTTGGAAATGCCCAACTGTCACAGTCACAGGATAAAGTTTTCTGGCTTAAAATATACATAGAAGAACCACAGTTTAGCTCACCAATCGATGAATACGATGTCCACAGGTCATGAAAATTAGAAACCGGACAAGATAAATGGCCACGTCCACCCCAGACTCCCACTGACTGTAGAAAATATCAGAGTCAAAGCCCACTACCGCCTTATACAACTGAAGAACAGGAATTATGATGGAACAGGGGATCACAATGAGGAGAAAGAGACCTACTATCGATTCTACTGCCCCTTGCAAAAAGTTTAAATCATAAGCAATTTCATTTATTTTAACCCTCCAGTCCAACCCACCCAATTGACCTTCTTCCATTCCTCTGCCAAACTGCACAGTGAGTTCATCGAGGAGTACCTCAAGCTCATCAAGAACAAATACACAGAAGAGAAATGCAATCCCTACGACCGTAACCTCGATGCAGTCGTGTCCATACGTGAGTAATTTTTGAAGGATGGGGACTGTAGTGACACTTTTTAAGGGATACCTAAGACTGAGTTCTTCGGACGAGTAGGAAGTATGATAAGCCCAATTAGCCTTACATTCCATTCGAATGTTGAACACTGTTGTAACTATTAAAAGTATGTAGAAAATGGGATACAATCGATTCAATTTCATCGACACTTTTCGATGACTTCTGTGTATAAAGAAGATGAGTTCTTCAATCTCTACTGCCTTGATGAGAGAGAAGAATCGGATTAATGTTCGCATACTGTATTCAACGGAAGTGACCCCTGTAGTCACTAACAGATGAACAAGCCCTTGTCCTTCCATCCAATCAGTGTACAAGGAATCTACGGATATGATTGTAAAATAGATGCAGACGAATACGCTGTAGATCCACCAAATTCCTCGTGTAATTTTTAAATATCTGAGTTTCATTTTCAGAGTTGGACTGTGCCTGAAGAAAACGGGACTGATTCCGAAAATTAAGAGGATAAAATGAATTGGTTTGGAAACAGTAAACATTTTCGATCAAAATAAAAGGCTTAAATTGTGCAAGAAAAAATTCCGACAGTTTAGAAACTAATCGTCCACAATATTAATTTTTCTGCTTAAACTCGATTACTAATGCTGTTAATAATTTTAATCAATTAAGGATACCCTTGGGGAATCCTCTAGTACTTACTAAAGTCTTTAAGTACCTGTCAGTAAATGAATAAATTTATTGCATTTCCTAGGAACTTGTAGCCAAAGTCTTTGTTCTTTTTAGGTTTGACAGCTTTGACAGCAACAACTCCAATTAGTGGTTAGTGTTTTTGATAATTGACAAGTTAGGAACTAGAACATGACATAACATTTATATTTTACAAAACACGACATTTAAAGGACAGGAGGTGTAAAACATTTGATAACGCCTGCAATATGAAATTAGTGAAACATTAATAACGGAATCTACGAAGTAGCTGTGGTATAACCGTTTAAAAGGTTCATTACGATTCGAACATCGTTGTTCGATGTAAATTTTGAAACGGCAGGACCCTCACATTCTTGCTCAAGTAATTTATTATGTCTGCTGTTTACTGGGCTATTAAGGCATTTAAAAACAAGTCGTTCATGAAATGGTCAGTCTTCAATCTGTTTTACCACTCTTAAAGTGTAATGCACATTCAAACAATGCTATTTTGGTTGTTAACAATGAAAAATTCACAAGCACATTCAATCCAGGAACAATGCGTAACATTGCCATTGTCTCAAGTTATTGTTACAGTCCGTTTGTTTAGGGTTTGCAAGTGACCCCAAGTCAAGTAAATAATCAAATTACAAAGTAAAATAGGTTTGATATTCCATTAAATAATTAGAAAAATAATATTTCCATCCCATTCCATCAAAATATACATACCTAACATTTTACTGATTTTGAAAGTCAAAAGCTCTGATGGAATAGCTCTGAAAACGTTGTTAAAATTCGATATCTTGGAATTTGTAATCCATTCGTATTTGCTTTTATTTTATTTCATTGGCTTTCGAGCACCTCGAATATCTTATAATAATTACCTCGAATTTTCCATATGGTCATTTACAATTAAGTCAAGTAACTTTTTCCCCAATATGAGCGATTCGAATACAGACTACACTGATAAGGTCTACCCACAAGTGGATATCGTAAGTTAAATTTAATTCGAATTGAATCTGATAACCAACCAGGACAAATGTTTTTTCACACCTCATATTTAAGGAGCTAGGGACAGTGAACACCGGCTATGAATCAGATACAATTGAAGAAGAAAAGTGGAGGTACGATGGAACCCTTAGCACCACCACCACCCTGTCCGTAAAGGTATTCTCAACCAAAAAATACATTCTTATTGCAATCAATACTCAGTAAGTTTTATCCAAAGGCAGAGTCCTAGAAAAAATCATTCACGCTCAAAAAGATTACATTCTGTCTAATCGCCACTCGTAGGGTTCAAATCCAGGAACTTTATCCATCATTGAGGATGAAACACCTCCAATCCGAGAGATGTGGGACAATCCCTTGGAGTTTATTTTGTCCTGCATTGCAATGTCCGTCGGGCTAGGGAACGTGTGGCGCTTCCCATTCACCGCTTATGAGAACGGAGGAGGCGCTTTTCTAATTCCTTACTTTGTCGTCCTCATCCTAATCGGAAGGCCTATTTACTTCCTGGAACTCTGCCTGGGGCAGTTCTCTCAATTCGGACAAGTCAAGGTTTGGGGGATGTCACCCTTTTTCAAGGGAGTTGGGTATAGTTCAGCCATAGGGGCTATATGCACGATGACCTTCTACTGCTCTATAATAGCTGTCACAATCTTCTACCTACTGGCTTCTTTCCGGAATCCTTTGCCCTGGTCGGTGTGTGATGTCACATGGGGGGAAGACTATTGCGACCCTCAGAATGCCTCATACATAGGACCTAAGAACACCAGCTTGTCCCAGCTATACTACTCGTGAGTAATTTGCTTTGGAAACTTCTAATTAAATACTATTAAATAGGATACTATAAGCTATGACAGGATTCAGAGTTTTATTACATAGTCCAAACTGAATAGATAATTTTTGTAAGTTGACATTTGACAAACATTTTAGTTAGTTTTATAATCCCTAGAAGCGCTCTTACTATTTTCCAAGAAAAAAAGACAAAGGTTCTGCAGGGACAATGTCATTTTCAATCGCAAAATCCACCAAATTCAGAGCCATTAAGATTCCATCTTCTCCGTCAGCGTAATACCCAATCTCCCGATCCATTACATCGAATCCCAGAACTTTAGAGTATAAACTGTAGGCTGCTCGATTGCTTTGACGAACGTGAAGCGATACGCACCGCGCATTGAAGATTGAGATCATCGACTGAGTACTTTGGGACATTAAACGCTGTGCTATTCCACGCCGCCTAAGAATAAGATACCAACATTCTATGTAATTATATACCTCGAGAGTTTAATATAAAATCTGTAAACGGTCAAACTCACCGGTGAGACCTCATAACAGCGAGGGAAGTGATATGAGCGCGAGGTGGACTAGTAATGTCCTCATCCATCTTGGACAATACATATCCGACAATCTTGTCTTTTTCAGTATCCACTGCGACAAAGGAGCAGTTTGGCCATGACATGAGGTGGAAGATAAAGTACTTTTGCTGGTAGTTTTCCGGTAGGCATACTAAATTACAATGTTGGATCTGCATCAGATCATTCGGTCGGGCTGGTCGAATCGATATCATCTTGTCTTAATCCGTTATTGATTACTTCCGAGCTGCGGAACAAAAAATAAATTAACTTTTATTTAGATAAACAAAGCCCGGATAAGATTGAAAAACAGCTCAATTAGAATTTATTTTACTATTTTGTACAAAGGGTTAAGAGAAGGACATCAACTTGATTCAACGGCTTGACAGAATTATTTACTTGGACTTCAACTCAGAAGATGTAGAATGTAATGTAATTAAACTGGAGTATCCACGTTCGTCATTCGTAAGTGGTAACTCATAAGTTGCTAGTTCTAAAAATGCACTGTAGGTATCATTAGTGACACGGGAGACGGGACGCTATTGATACGAACTGGGATACAAATATGGATTTTCAGATTGACCATTGACCACATGAAATGAATAAAAAATTAATATATGCAATTCGTTTCCAGGAAAAACGTGTTCCCGCAACTGGAGAACATAAACGACGGAATAGGTTACCCCCTGTGGCATTTGACTCTCTGTCTGCTCGCAGCGTGGGTCATAATATTCCTGACGCTCGCCAAAGGAGTCAAGAGTTCGGGCAAGGTGGCGTATTTCACAGGTTCGGAAATCGTGTGTGCATACCAAGTTATAAAGATAACTTGAATTTTTTCCTATCTTATCAAAGCCCTCTTTCCATACATTGTGATGATCACTCTGCTCATTCGAGGAATAACTTTGGATGGGGCTGGAGATGGAATCTTGTACTTCATCAAGCCTAGATGGGAATCTATCTTGGATCCTGATGTATGCCATTTCGGGGTTTATTATTTAGCTTGAAATAATTGATTGATAATTTATCATGAAAACATCCCATTCTTGGCTGATTAGGTTTGGTTTGCAGCCGTGAGTCAATGCTTCTTCTCTTTGTCCACTTGTTTTGGAACGATTATAATGCTCTCCTCGTACAATCCTTTCCATCACAACGTTTACAGGTATTTTTAATGGAGGCTTAGTCCAAAGGTGGGACAAGCCTGATTTGTTTGTCATTTGCTTTTGCAGAGACGCGATGATAATTAGCGTCACGGACACATTTACAAGTCTCCTGGCTGGGATTACAATATTCTCCGTTCTCGGAAGCTTGGCCAAAACTCTTGACGTTGATATCTCCGTAGTAGCAAAAGCCGGCCCTGGACTCGCGTTCGTCTCATATCCTGAAGCCATATCAAACTTAAGCCTATTTCCACAAGTAGGCCTGAAAAAAATCAAAATCATGACAAAATATGATTCAGCACATTTTCATATGAATGTTTCAGGTATTTGCAGTCCTGTTTTTCTTAATGCTGTTCGCCCTTGGGGTAGGAAGTGCAACATCTTTAGCTGCAGGGATTATCACAATTATCTGCGACCAGTATCCTAATGTCTCAAGGTGGCAGGTTACCCTTCCTGTCTGCATTTTAGGGTTTCTGTCTGGATTGCTTTATGTTACTCCTGTAATTACAACTACAACTGTTTTGAATTAGCTGTCTCTTTTAGTACTTTATGTCTTATGCATGGCATGCTCGATGTTTAGGGAGGTCAATTTATGTTGACCCTTGTAAACCGATTTGGAGCGGACTTTGTCATCTATATTGTGGGAATGATAGAAGTTGCTGCAATTTCATGGGTCTATGGTCTCAACAATTTTTGCAGGGACATTCAGTTCATGTTGGGAATTACTATTGGATGGTATTGGAAATTATGCTGGGGATTTTGTATTCCCGTTGGACTCTTCTTAATACTCATATATTCATTCATCAAAAATACTGAACTCCTACACGAGGGCGTGCAGTTTCCTCTCAAGGCAATCTGTAAGATTTCGACGGTTGCAATAAGTTATTAATTAGTGTGATTAGAATCCAGATATTTTATTCTTTCAAAATTTGCTTGAGCACAGGTTCAGGATGGGCTTTAAGTGCGTTTGCCCTCTTGTTGCTACCAATATGTGCCATTCATGCAGTTTGGACCACTAACAGAGAAGACCTTAGCTTAAAAGATGTAAAATGAAGAAATGAAGCATGAATCACTTATTTCTCCTAAGATATTGCGGCTTAGAATTCTTGACTATGTATTTTTCACATTTCCAGAAATTAAAGGCCGCATTAAGACCTTCAGATGCATGGGGACCACAAGACCCAACAATTCGACAGCAGTGGCTTGATTTCAAAATAAAAAATGACTGAAAATACAAACGGGTGCCAAAAATAGAATGACCTAAATCAATAATTTCTCCAGAAAAAACAACGCGCTTAAACTGTGAAACATTCAAACATTAATTTTAATTGCTCTTATCGGTTCATTTGTGGACAGTCAAAAGTAAATTAAGACGTAAATAATTTTGATCCTATTTAATCAGACGATGTATTCAGTTAAAAGTCTCAAAACTAATAATATAATTCATAGAGATAAATTTTGATACCGACCGTAATTTAGAGCAATAATGATCGAATCCCAACATCCCAACCGTACCATAAATATAAAATGTACGTCAAAAGTAGTCTTCCGAAACCAAATCTTATCATTAAACTCCTTCAGTCCACTAAATTATATCTCTCCCGATTCCTCTCCTGACATTGAAGTTGTCCTTCGTCCATAGTCCTTCGGTGGAGGACTACTACCGGATCCCGAAGCTTTTCTATACATTTTAATTAAAATAAAACCCCATACACAAATAAATAATAATCAAATATATATAGTAAACAAATAAAATAATAAAACTTTACTTGGAATGGTGGGACCTTCTTTCTCGGGATTTGGACCGAGACTTTGGAGAACGAGATCTCTTTTTATGATTTCGTCGCTTGTCTCGACTTCTAGATCTCGAACGGTCTTTTCTGTCCTTCCGATCCTTAGATCTTGATCGTGATCTTCGACTACGACTTTTTCGCTTATCGTCTCGTTCTTTTTTTCTTTTCTCTCTCGAATGAGACCTACTTTATAGTAAATAAGCAGAAATGATAAATATGTCAACTCTAACGCCTGTTATTGTCATTATTACAACAGTTCAATAACTAAATAAGCCAACCTTGACTTCGACCGCGATCGACGACGTTCTGGTCGCCGAGCTCTTTCTTCCTCCGCTTGACGAGCACTTCGAAGAGATTCTCGTCGCTTACGGCGTCTGTCTTCAGCAATTAGCTGAAACCAAATTTAAATGTAGAATCTAAGTTAAAAAATGCTTCCCTTATTCTCTTAATTCAAGCAGGTAATCCTAACCTGAAAATCTTTCAGAGTATCCCGAATTTTTATGAAGCCAAGGTGCAACTTTCCGCCGAAATGATCCGCTAGTCGACGATCATTATCATGGATTCCCAAATAGGCGCAGCAGACATCACAAACTCTCAGTTTCTGCTGCTGATAAGTCGCAGCTGGGATGGATGCACGATATTCCCCCTCTGCCTCAGACTTTGACTTTCTGAGCTGTTCTATTTCCTCCATCAATCTCATACTTTCGTCAACAAGTCCTTCGGCGCCAAGTTGCTCAGCTCGGGCTAAACTTTCTCCAATCCTCTCAGCCAGTTCGTGAACTTTATCTGCTTTTCCGGCCACCTCAGACGAGAGTTCTTCTTGAGTTTCTGACAACCTTTTTCTTGCTTGTTCAGTTTTTCTGTCCGCTTCAGCAACAAAAATTGACAACTGCTCAAGGGCCTTGAGAGGTAAATAAATCCATATTGATAAAGTAAAACAACCTTTAAACATAAAAATTTAAAAACTTCATCAGAAATCAAAGCTTACATCCAAATCGTAAAAGTAATCTTTCGCTGGACTTGCTATCTCATAATCCGCCTTCAGAGCCACGTTGTGCAACTTTGGACACTCCCCCAAGTCCATACGCTGAAATGACAAATAAGAAACTTGGATCAGGTAACAGCAGCCAGTGGCTTCTTCTTACTTACGTTTCCATTGAGCTTATTTCGAGTGATGTTCAGTGTCAACCTGACCGGGCCTTGCTATGAGATTATCTTGTGACGACAACAGAAACAATATTCCTCAACCCTTATCGCATGGATGCAGTTCAAAGTCAACTTACCGCAGTTCCATAATCCATTTTAAATGCTAAACGCCAATGCGTCCCTTTTGCAACTTGCAACCCAGGAGTCGAAATGCCTACTAAAAATAGACGTTTGCATGCAAAAATACTCAAATCTAAGCCGATCTTATCTCATTCTTCAAAACATGAAGCTATATCTATCTACAACACTCAAGTGAAGAGTTCATTGAATTCGACGCAAGAGAGTACAGGCAACATGTTAGGTCCAGAGGTTAAAGTTCCCAGCCATACTTACTTATGGCCAGTGAGTGAGAAGTTTCAAGAGACTTATACTTACAGACGAAAACAGCGAACGATCTCCTGTCAACTATCAGAACGTGTGTGTATCGCTCATGTAGGTGGATAGACTCTCACGGTTGGGACTGCGTGAACAATGGAACTTATATATATATATGATATCATTTTCAGATACGACAAGAAAGACTTCACAGAAAGTATCAAGTCGGAATGGATTGTAACAGACAATAAGGTCAAACTTACAAAAATCGTTAACCCCATGACTATATTTCTTTGTAGTGATTGCGAGACTGAATGAACACAAGTGATAGCCTGAAAAAGCACCCAAGAGTAAATAAAACAATCAACAAGAATCATTCAACAAGCCATTCGATCATCACAATATTTTCTCCTACGTTTTTCTAAAACAGAACAGAACAATATCGAGAATCAGAGAACCGAGAACATGGCTTCAAAACGGATGCTACTGAATGAGTACAAAGTCTGCCCGAGTCCTTATTCTGCAAATTCCGGTACATGAAGGATTGAAGCTTTGCGATTTTCTACTACTACATATTCAAACGCTTTATTTCTGACTCCTTCCAAGTACAGCATGCGAATGCAACTCGTCTACTCGTCCTATACCTTTTATTGGGACAAACACGAAACACTCAATACTAAACCTAGAATACTTCGAAAACTTTATTTTCCTAAAGAATTTTCAGGGGCTGTTATTTCAAACATATATTTCTGATTGGGAATACTTTGCAGAACTAGTCTATGTACTATTTATTGCAAATTGCAATCTATGCATCATGAGTACATGACAAAAGTGTAACCATTTGTTTAACTGCTACAACTAGGTACTTGGTTTTATGCCCCATCCCCATGTCGATTACGATACCCGGATACCGTCAGTGCAAGATTGACTTTAAAACTCCAACGTAAATGTTTCAACAATTCCACCCCAACCCAACACTATTAAATGCAAGCATATTTTCCCCGTTTCAATATTTTCTGTGACTCACCGTAGACGCTAAGATCTCGTGAGGACAACATCCTAAAAGGAAACTTTTACAGACTCTTGGGTCGTCAAACTTGATCGAGATTTTATCTTCTTCCCCTGAAATGGTTAATAAAATGTAGAATATAAAAGTTAACATTGTTTATAATTTGTGTCAATGAAGAAGTAATAATAAAATACTTCACTCACCATTCCTAGCAGTACCCATGAGCTGATCGAGCATAGCACGAATTTGGTCGTGGGCCGACATTCTGACGCCTGGAGTGGATATTCTTCCCGTCCGAATCTGTATGAGTCAGCGAGGGTTATCTTTGCGTATTTTCTAGAAAAACATACCCAAACAAAATTATACACGCTCAATTAAATTTGAACTTGAAATCGTCAATCATATCACATATCAACAAACTGAAGCCATTGCACAATGCACATTGAAGCCCTAAGTAGAATAATGGCACAAAACTGAAAACTGTACAAAACATTCTACATAATAATTTGATTTCAATAGCAAATGTATTGTGTAATCTTGTATAATTATTGTCTTACAATTAGTGCATTTCACATGTTGTACGTTATTGTCGTTATTCTGACAAACTGTGACATGATGATAGAAATAAAAATAACAAAACACAATAAAAAATAAAATACATCTTACCTTCGCACAAGACAATGAAACACAATCAGTTTGAGTAGAGTCCAAACCTTTAAATCTACTCGATGCTCATGTTTCAACTCAACAATTAAAACTTTCAAATGGCAACTGAAAGCCAGTGTCCAGCATCAACGCTAGCCTGCTGCTCCTAACGAGATTTCAAAGAGCAGAGTACTTCAAACTTTGAACTTTGCCGCCTTCTGTCCCAAGCCAATGGAAAGGCCAGGACGTTGGCCCAGTTTAGCTCCTCACGAATCTCTTTGGAAGAAAGCGGAGGGCAGTGTGGGACTCTCACTAGCGCTGCTCCAATGCTCTTTGCCAGTTTGTCCCAGTCTGCCCCTCTGTGGGATCGCCATCTAACTCTGAGTGGAGGAAACGATTGTATATTGGCAATTGGCATCTCCAATCTCCGTCAAAAATACTCTTCCCTCATTCCTTCATTCGTCGAGGTGTTCCTCTCTTCTTGGTCCACAATAAACTAATCGAAGTCAAGACATTTTCGACGTGTCGAGAATTTGAAAACATCAGCCGAATCGACGAGATTCCTATCCATTTAGAAACCAAACCGTGGTTGATAGAAAAGCAAAGAAAGACACTTTCCTCTCCTATCTGCTGCATGCATTTATCACAAGTTATTAGTAACTCAATAATCCCTCTCAGTCTATCAGTATATGCAAATTACGAAATAACGAATGTTTGAATTATTATTGTTCAATTGATTTTAAAGTGCTCTGGGATTTTGGAAAGAAGATAAACACTTTGCTGTGCTCGTGTACCTTTCCACCCTGTGCATCGCATTGTGTCAGTCAGTGTTCAATATTATATTACTAGATAGTAATTTATAATAATTATATTATAACTTTTGACTAATTACTCTGTGCTCTGGATTATTACACGTATTGATTTTAAGTACTTTTAGTCGGACTTAACGGTGAACGGGTCATCTTTGATTTATTAATTGACTTCTTGGATATTATTGAAACTTGAAAGGGTGAAGAAGGGATACCTCTCATTACACATTAACGAGCCGCACATTGTATCGACAGGTATGTCAAAGTGTCAGCTATAAACTATACTGCAATGCATGAAATCGGTGGATAAGATGTAATATTTTCAAACCTTCGCCGTTTGGCGTTTCAACGTTTCAAGGTTATGTTATGGAATTGTGTGTTTGGATTTGTATAATTTTCTTTAGCTTCATTGCAAAGTTGAGTTGACATTCTCAACTTCAACAGATTCAAGACTTGGATGTCGGGGATGGGGAATTTTTAATTAATTATTATGTGTTCAATTTATTCTAATATATAAATCACCGGTAGTGTTCGTAAATGGCACATGCATGCCCCGCATCGGTGGATCATTTATTGTTTCTGTTCACGTCTACGTTAGAGTGTGAAGTTTTTTATACAGGTTAAACAGACTACATAATGGTTCTTGCTCATTAATTTTTGAATGATAAACTTCTAACTTCATTATTAGAAAATCAAGAAGAGTCTTGTAGTATGTAGATATGTAGAAGATAAGAATTTAAGAAACTGAAATTCAACACTAAAATTATTTGTAAGCTCAGGCGTAGATAATATTGTTCTGTACTAACTATTAATACATCAAAACCCTACACAAAACGGGCATTATTATTTTTATTTCAAGAAATATTATAATCCTGTATTTGGTAGCTCAAGTTCAGATTTTGTTGAAGTTGAAAATTATAATTGAATAACCAGAATAACATTAGTGGAAGTTGAAAGTTAACTGTACCTCTAATTCTTTCGGATGTCATGTTTATGTTCACAGTGGGTTGAAGTGGAGTGGAGGCGATCCCATAACTCGGCAGTAATTCAAGGAGAATTTTGGTGACCTGTCGCTGATAGAATTCTACCTGTGACCTGAAGCAGCATTCATCCTAGTTGAGCCAACTGTGGACTCACTTACGAAGAAATCTCGTGCGTAATAAATCTCATAATTGTGGACAGAAAGTAGACAAATTATTTGATGCTTTACTTTTGAGCTTCCGACTGAACCAACCCATCAAGGGGTTCCTCAAAACCTGAACTCACCGAAAAAACATCGACCTTTTTGAAAATACTTGAGAATTACCAAATATACCAAAAATTACCTTAAGTTTTAACGACCTGCCATTCATTCCATCAATTTGGGCTGTGATTCGCGGAATACTGACTTAATCTTTCATCAACTAAGACTTCGGAGGCTAAGGGATTCATCTAGTATTTAAGAAGTAATTAAGAAGACAGAGGTATTTATCCAGACTTATCACGTCGAAGACAACGCCAATCTTATCTCACTTGCTAATCTTGTAAGTTCATTTTCGTTCCAGAGACCTTTCCAATTGACGCATTTGTGGCTTTTCTATCTACTGGTCCTCAAGCGTCTTTTGCAGAGAACTTGCTGAATTTTTATTAAATCCTAATTTTTACAATTATGAGCTTATTTATTTGGATTTTGCTTACAAAAAATGTTGTTACTTAAGAGTAGAGGAACAGGATATCAATACCCAAGAAAAGAAACTGCAACTCACAACTTGACCTATCTGTGACCAAATCGAATCCTTTGAAGGTACAAACAGATTGCTGTCAAGATCAAATGCTAATTTATTTCAACTGAAGCTGGCTTGAATCTTGGACTGGATTTGGAAAATTTCTGTAAGCAAAGATTTGCAACATAATTTAAATAAGAATGCTAAGTGTTCGATTGAATTTGGTAGCTGTAGCCGCTGTAGGTCGGTCGTTAGGTGGCCGGTGGCCATACAGTAAGATTCGTGTGTCAGTGTGACAAAGACATGAAGTTATACCCATCCAGGCCAAGGTTTCGTAGCTCATGGCTCATAGAAATAACGAAAACTTAACGGTTTAGGAATTGCTTCCTTAATTGGCTTAGTTAAGATCAGAATTAGAATTTAATTAGAATGCAGTTGCTCAAGATTACGTATTTATTTTAAAAATTCTCTCTCCTCTCCTCGGATTGAGGCGGTGAAAGCGAAAAGTGAAACTATAACATATTTTTTGATTATGACTGTCTATTGTAATTTTGGATTCCTGTAGTGTCCCATTATATTTTGAAAGCTGGTCACTGGTTCGGTTGAAATATTGTTGATCTCTAAAAGCAAAGGCTAAAGCAACTCGGTCATCATTCATGTCTCATTTAGTCTTTCTCGGAGAAGGGAAGAGTTCTTTTTTCATCCAGGGCTTTAAGAGGTAGATGTTTTTGTTCTGCAAAAAAAAGAGTGGGGAAAGAAATAATGAAAAAGCATTGAATAGGAAGTTCTATGGAATAGCACATGAAGGATGAAGTAGAAGCTTCTCAGCTCTTTAAGTGGGCTGTGTGACTGTGTCTCTATGTTAGCTTATCGTATCTTACATAGTAGTTACTACTGCTACTGCCCACATAATTCCGTGTGGCATTATGTTATGTTTGAGCTGCTGGGTGAGTGCATTATCGTAGATATTTCGGATCTTTGGGTACTAAAAGGCTCCTTTTCCTGAAAACCGTGTGGATGTGGATTGGAATGAGGTTCCTTTTGTAAGGAATATTTCTATTGGGAATTCGGCTTTGGGTTTAGTATTTTCTATAACTCCTCTCTCCTGTCCCAGCGCTTAATATCTACCGAATCCAGAGTGACAAAGGTCTATTCACACGATGAGAATACGGCTGCATATTATTTCAAAGTGTCAGCCTCATTTGAAACAGCTTGATTTTCGGGTATAAAGCCGATAAAGGACGTTGAGATTAGTCTTTGTATTGTAACGGTTCGTACGATACGAACGACCCTCTCTGGGGGGACCCGTGGCTCGTGAGGGCGTAGTGACTGTTTCTAGTCATGGCTTGCTTTGCTGCAAAATACGTCCTTGTGTACTAAATATTTCTTAGTCTTTAGCAGGATCTCCACTTTTCTCAGAGACTAGTTCTTTCGGACTGGATCAGGTTTGGTTCGTTGGTAATGATGGGATGGATGGTTTTTATTCTGGCTTGGTGTATCTGGTTATGAAGGTAGATTTGTCTAGTTTGAAATAGTTTAAATAGGTATAAATGAAAACGTATCCAGAAAAAAAGGGTTAAATTCAATGCAGACCTTTTCCTAACCGTTGGATTCATGGATTGGATGATGATAGAAAGGTTTAATACGAAGATTCATAATAGAACAGATCGTAGTATAACAAGAAAAATATTTATGCTTGAATTTATTTATTTTATGTACATATGACACTGGATTTTAAAGCAATATTCGTCCCTATTATTGGTACAATTAAAAATGGTAGCCTTAAAAATTGAGAGAAGTTTTTGTGAGTCGAATGATAATAGTTTTGAGGTTCTTGTATAATCTAGATTTGAGATCGATAAAAAGCGCAGGGCTCTGAGATCTTTAGATAGCATGAACAAATGTTTTTTGTGCATGCTTGAGGATAATTCCTGTGAAGTTTAAAATAGTTACTTTAGGCTGAGGCGATACATTATTTAGAGTTAGGATTGCAGTGATAGTATAGTTTTCGAAAAATTGTATGGAAATGACCTTTTGGGTACAGGAAAGGTCGTGCTAATTTTGTGGGAGAAGGGTGTAGAGATTGTAGCTGGGAATGGCGGAGGAGGGGAAAAGCAACAGCGTAGTTGGATTCGTATGTCGACTTTTTACAACATCATACAAGCCCAAAACCTGACAATTCTGCTGCTCCTGGCTGAGAGTCTACCAAAGAGAATCCAAGGAGCTCAAAGGCTACGCAAGTTTAGTTTTAGCAGTTGACAACATCATAATATACATTCGTTCTATGCGAGAGGAAGAAATGGATGGAGATATGCAACTGAGTAGTATTTGGGTGGACATGCTATGTTCTTATTTAGAGGATAACTCTCGCACTCATGTGTGGAGGAACAAACTCGCTGGTATATCAAGAGTTGTTCTAGTGGAAACCCTCGAGAGAAGGAGATTCAGACAACTTATCCGTGGGGTCTGTTCACTCATGAGTGTACGAATTCCGACTTAGAAGTTAGAAAATCTGACCTTTCTGACGGTCGCTTTTGTCTTAGCGTTTTTTTATTCGATGATTTTTGATGGGTATGGTGGTTGCGTCGTTAAAGGGTTGTGCGCTTGGAGTCTGCAATGCGATCTGTCGTCTTATTAGCTGAGTGTAGACTAGATTGGGCTCAAGCTTGAATTAACTCTATCGGATTATTCTGCTCCATCTCCTAGAAATAGTGTTGTCGAAAGTTTCATGGAATGATTTGTAGTTAGTGGACCTAGACGCGAAGCGGATTTTGATAAAGGAGGGATTGGTCATTGGTGGAAGAGAAGCGTTGAGTGTTTTTTATTGTTCCAGTAGCTATGTCATAATTGTATGGTTTGTTGGAGGCTGTGGAGGAAGAAGTACATTTGCAGGTTCTTGTACCCAGTGAGGCATAGACAGTTCGGAATGAAAGTCGGAGGGGCTCGGGGGGACATCAATGTTGTTGATGAACAGACCTCAATTTTGGTGTATGGGATGTAGAAGGTAGGCCGGAGCAAGCAACCTACCTTACCCTAGGAAAATAGAGCTTTCAATAGTCTAAACCAGAATGGAGGTGGAGAAGTGAACGTAAAGTTCCACATTTACAAAGCTTAAAAACTCTTCTTTGATTCTCAAAAAAATACTTGATTGTATTTATTCTTGGAGATTCTCTGGAAAAAAAATCTCTCTCTTAAGAGAACTGGACTGAGCTCAAAAAATTTCCTATATTTCGAATTTCGACAAGCCCTGGATAAAGTTGTGAGATCCCGTATTACATATAATAATGTAATAAGAATACCCTTAAATCTTTCTCTATGTAATTCCTCCTGCAAACTGCTACTTCATCAAAGTGGTCGTCCGTGCTATAAATATATTTAAATATAATATATATATATATATTTATATATATACATTTAAAAGTACTATCATCAGCTAGGATAAAAAAAACTAGTGAGTACGTCTAACTCCAGAAGTATTATTGTTGATGCACTTAAAAATACAAATCACACAAGTCCAACTAAGTCTTTTCTCAAAGAGAGATACCTTAAAAAAGTTTTAATTTTGTTAAGAAAAGTATTTTGTATTTTAAGGGATTTTTAATAATGATAAACTAATAATAGTAAATCATCATCTCGCAACAACCTAAGCCACATGAGGGATAATTGTTGAGTTATAAGTTGTGGTGTTCTCCAGTGAGATATATGTCTGTGTTCTGTTTTGTGCTACCTAAAGGTGTTATATTTTAATATAAGGTGATCCAAGCTTTTTAAGGCGAATTTAACGGTGATATTTCAAAAGGCCAAGCCAGGCCTGTTCTGGTTCCATTTTAACGTACTAAACGTATACCTGCTACTTCTAAGCAATATAGGTAACAAATGTTTTAAAGTCATTTTTTGCATTTTACTACTACGTTAGTTAATTACGCTTGTGATTAGGCAGGATTAGGAAAAATCCACCGTATGGATGTAATAAGGGAGGTTAGATAATCGCAGAAAAGTATTATGAAGTGAATAATGCGAGCGCTTACTTGTCCTCTCCTACCTACCTGAGATGCTACCTTGCCCGAACCCGCTTGGCAACAGCCAATTCTGTCACACCTGGTTATAACATTATGCTTCCTTAAGAGATTCATTCTATTGAATATAATTTTTCATAAAGTGATATAAACTTGATGTTTGGAATGGATTTAGTTCTGAGATTTTTGTTTAGTAGTCTTGTGATCTGAAATAAGTTTTCATTTGTTCCTAATAGTAGAGTTGGGTCTTGAATAGTTTAAGGAACGAGAGGGGATGGATGTTGTAAGTTGTTGCGGAGGGATTTAGAATAGGAAAAAGTATGTCCGACTCCATTTCATCCTTTCGTTCCGCAGAGTTGGCTTTATTCCCTGAGAGAAGAAGTTGGCCTTTGACTACGAAATGAAGGCTTGTGTTTTTTTTGTCAACTTTGTCACTCGATTGGCCCGTGAGCGGAAATAGGGTTTGTATCTATCGGCTAGAGAAGATAACATTGACTGGTAGCTCGGCCTGAGAGAACAGAAATGAGTTTTCAGACTGATGACTTTGATTTATGTTATGGAGGAATAGGAGGAAAGAAAGTTAGATTTTTTCCTTTCCATTACTCTTCTTACTGCTACTGGTCCATTTTAGAAATTAAAACTGACTGGACTAGGCTGAAGTTTTCCAAGTATTTAAAAATGTATAAGATTAAAGTGCATTGAGTAAAGACATTCTGTAATTGAATTTTCAGCGACAGTTTGAAACAGGATATTTATGAAGTGAGTAATTGAGTATCATGATTATGGAAATAATACACATTTTGCGTTTAGAATTCCTCTCTAATTGGACTTTTTAAAGACCTTTGTATCAGTTTAATGATTTCATGAATCTGAACAGCTAAGAAACGTGAACTGCGTTTAGGTTTGACACACAGATGAGAATGGAAATCACAAGTTACATGAAAGGTTATGGCTATTACGGTATTCAGCAGCTACAGCCAATAATAATTGAAATATTTAGTGTCAATTGTCATTTATATGATTTATAAATAACTCTAGCTTTCAGTCAAATTAGTCGTGTATTATTTTCAGTGCTGAGGAATGACTGCTGACGGTGTGTTATATTTATTTTGATTCTCATTAGTGTGTCGGATATGGAATGAATGAATTTGCTTGTAAAATGATATGCGGCACTGTTTATTTCGCCGTAATAGTAATATCATAGTATTAGTTCATTGTTCTGTATGTGAGTATAAGTCTCTAGTTCAATGGTAATATAATATAATGATTGTATGATCAGAGCGGAGGCGGAGATATTGTAAATATTTACTAGTCGGGCAAAGGCAGGAGTAAGAGAGACCGAGAGACGTATTCTTAGATGTTTTAATTGGGCTTATTAAGAGTTGTTTATTGACGTATAAGGAATATGAGGATGCGTATAATGATCTATTAGATATGTCTTCTTTGTCATCAAATACGAGAGCTTACGATAGTAATATTATGATTATGGGACGAGAGTAGAGAGCAACTACCATATTATCTTAACCGTATAGAGTTCAGTAAATTCATTGTCTGATGGGATTTTTAAGAAGGTGTAAATCTATTTCTTAGTTGAGTTAGTTGGTCTTTGCTGTATGGTTGACCTGCTTGGTGTATAAATAAAGTGAAAAAGATGGCATTTTATTGACTTGTCGTCGGGTTTAGGTCATTAGGGCTTTTTAGTTTTATGGGATTAGGGATGAATCGATGATGAATGTGTATGATGTTGTAAGACGGTAAAAGCCAGTAAAAGAGATACGTATACGAGTTGTTTGGCAGATTTTTATGGGATGAGACGTGACACTTAAATAGTTGTTGGAGAATGGTTTAGTTGTGGCTGTCTAATAATTTGTGGTAGATGATGATTACTATCGCACGTAGGTTGGTTAGTTGACTTAGGTGGTATATTTTATTTAATGATATATTATGATACGATATGGTTTAGCACTTTCATGATGTAAATTGGGTTTAACTGACTTAAGAGTTGCAACATACATGACGAAGTTTTCTGATAAGGCGTGAATTGTAGTAGGCAAGAGGGGTCTTATTCCACATTGGTTTCAGTCCCAATCTAACAAGGACACACGTGGAAGGAAAAGGGGTTCATGCTTTACAGGCTTGTTTTCTGTGTGCATAGATTAGTTGTCAAATATTGAGATTTGAGACTGCAGTGAAAATAACATATATATTATCTCCTAGTTGTTTAAATTATCTTATTTTAATTGCAAAAAGAGTTTGACTTGTTGTTGCAAGTGAATTAGTTAAAGATTAAAAAGCATGCTGCGCTTACGCCTTGCTCTTGTAGGACAAATGTAATTTTCCCCACAGCGTTTTGTAAGATTCTTCATAATTCAACGAGGCTTCAAATTCACATTTCTGTTTGGTCATGCTTGTACTACTAAAAATTAAGGATGGAGTTGAAGGGTACTTTGAAGCTTGTATTATTATTATTATTCTATGTGGATATCAAGAGAATTTTCTAGATTGCAATTGTTTTAATTTTAAGGAGTGCGAGGGTTTTTAAACGGGACTTAATATTTCTAGTCAGACCTTAGTATTTTAGGGGAATATATTGTCGTTACCATCAGATAAATGTGAAGCAAAGGAGGAGGTTTTTGAGAAGGTTTTTGACTTTGAGAGAGATGTTAACAGAGAAGATAAGCCTTTAGAGTAAGGAATAAAATAATATTGTTTTCTGCTGAAGGTATTTTTATGATATCACTGATATCAGGGCAGGCCCAAGCTAAGAGTCAGAAGAAACGATAATCCCTGAGTAAGTCTGTCGTGATGCTTAAGCCTGTTTTTTTTAAATTTACTTAGAGTTGGACTATCTTTAGCGTTGCTTTAGATGGAGTGAGATGAGGCGACAAATATTATACTTCAGTGGTGGCACTTTCTTGGTAGAAGTGGTGGAACGCGATGCCAAAAATCTCCTGGAGAGCTAGCTGTAAATCGTAAATGAGACATAAAGGATGTATATGAAGTAGGAACAGGGATGTATCAAAAGTACCTAGATTTTAACTTTAGGAGGAAAATTGGATTTTTTTCGTTATTCGATATAGACGGGGCCCTAGATTTATAGAGGGAAGTAATTTATTGTTTTCTGATGTGTGAATCCTCTTGTCTCTCCTGAAATGGGAATTAGATTATGACTCGCCTGGCTCAGTTATTTAGAATGATTGCTCTATATGTTACTTTATGTTACAAAGTTGGAGTTTTTGGCTGCGGAGATTTACATCAATAGGGGGGGAGATACTGATGAATGATCGCTGTTACTGTAACTGCACTCCTATCAGGGTTGTGATTTACAGATTTACTGGAGAAGACGATAAGATTGATTTTGATTTGCTCAAGTCAAGTCAAGACGAAGAAGATGTTATGTCCGGAGGGACTGGATGTTATCAGTACAGTTGAATGTATTGCATATTGGTATCACAGGAAAGCACTAGCAGATACGATATATGATGGTGGAATTAATTAGACAGTTGGCTGTTGCTCTCTTCGCACTCAGACCAGGCCTTGGTTGTTAAAATGATGAAATGGTCCACTCCACTGGAATCCATTTTTGACCAAATCAGACTGGGTGGGTATTATTTATCATACTTGGGAGAATGATGGTTGGTTGAAAGTTGAAAGTGAAGCCATTAGATTATTGATATTATAGATGTGAACTGAAGTGGATAAAAATATGTATCATGGTAGTTGGACAAGAGAACGAGACTGTAAATCTGTGCAAGAGTTGAGAATTGTGTTTTGGGATTTCGATCATGAAGTAATTGATAATAGAGCTGGTAGATTTGGTATTATGATACGTTCCGCTACGGGCTCTTTATGTGGAATTGTTTTGACGACAGGACAGAATGTAGGCTGGAGGTTGTATTTAGTATAATTCTATGGCTAAAGCCTTTGCCTTGTATTTTCAATTTTACTGTAATGAATTGCACAGATTAGTAGTTTCGCGTTGATTAAAGGAAGGGTGGTGGTGGGCAGTGTTGCTGGCTTGACATGACATGGATAATTAATCCGGCTCTCTGTCTCTTCTTTCTGTATGCACCATTTCATTCAGGCATGTTTCGGGGTTGGGGATCAAAAGTTTTTGGATGAGTGTGTTGGTTCTCCTGACAAAGTCTAAAAAGGGTATTTATTAGATTATTATTAGAAAACAATGAACTACCTAGAAAGTGGATTTTGTCGAAATAGACAATTTTTATTGATCAGTTCATTTACTTCTAGAGGAAAATAAGCTTAAATTCTTAGTATAAGCTTTTTCCAATTGAAAAAGATTCTATTCATCATTAGATTACGATAGTAATTTATGTTCTGAACTTTTTGACAACTAATCCCTGTGTTTGTATCTGATGTTATATGTTGCAATGGTGTGATAGGCATTTAAATGGAGTTTGTGCTTGTGTGGAATTGCTGATCTTGAATCCTAATCCTTTCTTGAGTTCGTTTCTATGCAAATCCGGTGTAATGCATGACTGGGGTAACGGATACGTTGCTACAAAATGAAATCGTTTTGAGACCGTAGATGTCTCGGTTCGTAAGGGAGAGGATTAGAGTACATTAGGGAAAGGGCACAAGGTTAAATTATTGGAGATTCGGTAGTGAAAACTTATGCAGTATGAGAAAAGGGAATTGGATTTCTTCGCCCTTGTTTGAACGACCAGGTTTTGTGGGTTCGGGACGGAGGTAGTATAGAGGGACTCTTTTGAGTCTTTTGTGAGTTGTGATTGCAATAGAAGTAGACCCGTTCTATCCTCCATTGTCCGTACGAAAAAGGATTGGAAGTGGCAAGTTCTGTGCTCTCTCTCGGCAAGGCTTCGTCAATTTTTGACAGTTGAGAAGGAATGAAATGAAATGAGGCTTATGGGGATTAAGGGCATGTAAAGGCCTAATGCGAGGTTCGCTGAAATTATTAGCTGCTTCCATTTCGCTGTTCTCATCATGTAGATTGGCTCATGACTTAGTTTGCAGAAACAGAAATTTTGTTGAAAGTCAAGTTGATTTCCTCTGGAAGCGGTCATTATTAGTGGAAATAAGTTAGGTCCCATCTTGCCGTCGTTGTGACTGCAGCTGTATGATCAACTGATACACGTGTTTCTTGGCCTCCATAATGACTTGAATGAATGAAAAGGAATAATATTATTTCTTAGTTAACTAGAGAGGGAGAGGAAAGGGTTGTAGTTTTTTATTTACTGACGGAAATTATGCATGATTATGTTTGAATATGAATTCGGAGGTGTCTCTCCTTTCTCAGCCTTTCTGTCTCTACTACTAATCTCTACTCTAATAGCTGGGCCGGAGGGATTTATGATTGGTTCGGCCATAGTCTCTTATGTAATGTCTAATGTCTGTATGTTTGATATCTGCGTTATTGATCTGAAGGCAGGTCTGAAATTTGTATTATCGATCCAGTACAGTATAGCACTCGATGTACATGGAGCGTTGTTCAAACGAGTAATGTGTGTTATCTTATGTGGATAGTGATGTGCTTTGGACGTGGATAAAAGGATCTAATTTCCCACAACCATTTCCAGATTGATTTCAGAACTGGCAAGGCGGCCTGGAGCACTGAGGGTTGGAAGTTTGGTAGACTTTGATTATGACAGCATCCGTTCAGGTGCATAGTAGAAATAGTAATATCTGCACTATTTCTATCTAGTTTTTGTGTAGCCGTAGGTAGGTAACTACCAAGATGTTTTAACTGAGAGGGATGGCAGAAGTTTGAAGCTAAGGAATTGAGGTTATGTTGGGCGTTTAACATGGAAACTGGAAGTCTGTATGATCTAGATTTTAGCTTTTATGACGGTGTTTACCAACACATCTCATTCTATGGAAGCAAGGACAAACGATTTCTGACATCACAATGAGAGAAGGGCTCAGCTTCCTCGAGTGATGGTTAAAATCAGGGAGATTTTAGTGAGGTTGACAGGGAGCTATTAGGGTTGTAAGACAGTCACAAGGAAAAGAAAGTTTGAAGGGAGTTGAGATAACTTGTGGTAGTAACTTTATGTGTATGTAAAGGTGACAGTAGTTAGAGAACTAAGGTTGTGCTGATCTCTGGCAGAAGAGTTCATTCTCTTATGATATCACATATGGATGAGGATGACTAGAGAGAGACTCGTATAGTAACCACTTAACCAGGGAGAGAGGTTGAGAAATTTATTCTCCAATTCGGTCATTTCATAGAAAGGACTTATCTTGATTCTACAGCTGCCATAGGAATTACAATCCTTCCTTGCTACTTTAGTCTCAGAAAAGGGACTGAAGAAAATATTGGGTTCGTAGAGAGATTCTTCTTACTGGCTACAGTGGCTACAGTTATGTCACCGTTTCAAGGGGCTTTAAATGTTTTAAAGATCGATGATGGTGGTGTGGAAGTTGTGGAGGGAGAGGAGGAATGTGGCTCTTTAAATATTTAGTATGTAAGGAGAGGTGAGAGGAGGAATTAATGAGTTGAGGAATTGATTCTTGAGCTTCGAGATTTAATGAATAGATAGCAGGGATTTTAGACAGATACTTTACGGACCTCTCACTCATACTTAAAACTTACATTGAATATTGCTCTTGTATGGATGTTTAAAAAAATCTTTTCCGTCAAGTTACATAGTAGCAACTAGAGTTAGTAGTAAAGTAATAATGGTAGCTTTAAAACTCATGGTACGAGCTTTTATTGCATAAAGATTTGTCTATGTAGTATTTGGTTTCATATGGAACATATATAGATACAACAAGGTGTGTTTTCATTGTTAAGGAACTCCCTTTGTGTTTGCCTTCTTGAATCCTGATGTACGTAGATGCGAGGAGGTTTAAATACTAGAGAAACGGTTTAGTTCACCTTCGTCGTCCCTCGTTGGTCTCTTGTATTATTTGCATCGGCCATAGGGTAGATCGCGAGTATCTTTCATTGATCAGCGTATGAAACTGGAGTTGGAAGTAGCTGAGGTGGAGGGTGTAGTTTCATAGTTTGCATGCCTTTCATTTGGATAGGTGTCTGTCTGACTGAGAATATCGCCCCAGGGCCTGTGGCATAATTGTAGCATTTTATGAGGTAGAAAAGGTGCCGTTTTCTATTCTCCGACAGAGTAAATGCCTGAACCTAGGTTTGCTTGACTGCTCCTTGAATAGCTTTAAGGGATGCTTAAGGACGTCTTGTGCTCTGGTGGCTACTGATCACCATGACTTGGGGAAAATTTTTGAATCGGTTTGGGACTTAGGGACACTAGAGAATAGGACCCAAGTTGTTTGCTCTTTGTGTTAGTCTTGTAGTTCCATATCTGAGCTCAGGGTTGTGGGAAAAGGTTATTTTTTATGGGCATAAATTGAAATCTTTTCCATAGTGAAACCGGTTATTGTTAAGAGACTAAATTTGAGATCGGATTTCTTCATGTATTGACTGGGAGGAGATGGATGCGGAAGAACTAGTCGTTGGTTGGTTTCGTTAATTAGTGAGTTGACCATTTTAATGCCTTAACTGGGGAGTGGTGCTCGTGTTGGAGTGTTGGCTGTGAATGAAATATTATATTGTGTCTATCTTCGTAGACATCTATAAAAACTAAGATGGCCAATCGTAGCAGTGAGCTTGTATACTTGATAACTTTAGTTTTAGCTCCAGTCACCATAATGCAGTATTTTTTCAAATGGCTTGGGCGCTTGGGAGAATTTTAATATGAAATTGATTTGATTTGCGATTAAAAACGATAAACTATGCCAAATGACTTCATGTAATACAATCCGCGATTCATTGAAATGAAGGAGATGGTTATAATAACTATATTGGCTATGGTAGTAGGCTTGAAGCGAAGATGAACTTAATTTTACCGAAATGCTGTTGCTTGCCAATATTGTGCACATTTTTGAGCTGTGAAAATAAAAATAATATTTTCGACCATATGATGGGCTGAAGATTGACTGGTTTGTTTTGATATTGCAGTTAGTCCAGTATCTGTGCTGTTTGTCAGAATGCGTCACAACTCACAATGCCTCATAATACAATCGTAGTCAATCAGGTTAGTTGGGAGTGTGGGATCAATAAAGGTAATGTACTAAAAGCTATTCTATAATTTTGTATGTTTATTTTTGTGCAGGGTGATTTCCAAACCAATGTGCCAGAAGGCAATACTGTACAAGAAATCCTTCCTTCATGGGACGCGCGGACTGAAAATGTAAGAGTGGTCGAGCTGCCATGTGGTCAAACTCAATCTGGCGTAGCGACTGAGTTTTTAGCAGAGAAGGGGAACTCATCCCCTTTGGATTTGAAGTGTACAACAAGGACAATTCTTACGGATAGTTCTACTGAGAGAGCCCCAGCTTATACCCAAGTGCCTGTAGTTTCTCCTGATCGGCCACCGTGTTCCGTGTCTCTTCTAGATATGGATAAGAAAATGATGCCGGTAATGAATCCCGATACTGATGGAGTGACCATTGGGGGGGTCCTCAGCCAAGGTTGTGATCTCGGGGGCTTTAACGTGGCTTCGAACAAGGGTTGGGGTATTACGCCAGGTCAAGGACTTCGTGGTGGTGGTCTCAACTCGCTCAACAATGGAACTTCCGGCTGGGGTTAGTAAATTATTAACTTTTCGTCATTCACGGTTTCTCAAATGTCTATAACTAGAGCCTTTCGCACAGAATGAGCGGTACAGATAGCTCCACTCTTAAGGACAGATTTTTCATCTTCTCTCGCTCATAGTTCTTACATTTTTCTCTTAGGTGCCCCGCCGTCCAATTCGAATGCATCCAATACAGGATGGGGCGCACCTCCTCCCCCTGGAGCACCCACAAACTCCGCCATGCCCGGCGGTGGAAACAACGGAGGAGGGGCACTTGGACAAGGCATTGGTCCTGGAGTTGGCCCTTCCCCAGGCCCCCCTCCAGCATCAGCTCCGTCTTCCTCTCCTCCCGGCGGTGGAGGACTTAATCCAGGTCAATCTCTACCGCCTGCCAACAATAATCACCAGAGCGGATCAAATCAGTGGGCTTCTACTTCACCCAATCGTAATACTAGTCAAAACACCAATGGGCAACCTAACGTTTCTGGTAAGGTTCAATTACTACTTGATGAATCTGTTTTGCAGGCTATGATTGTAAAATTGTATAATTTGTGGTTAAAGGATCTCAAATGAATAACAATCCTAATGGAAATGCAACTGGCCAAGGCCCTCCAAGCGGAAACGCAATGCAAATGAATAATCAAAACATGGTGAACAGCGTAATGAATAGCGGAAATCCAAATAGCCAGGGTGCCATAGGCTCCAGTTCCAATCAAGCCCCTCCTGGGGTGGGTCCTGCAAACTCCGGTGGCATCATCCCTAACTCGGGCTCTTCTTCCTGGGCTCAAGCCGCTGGGAAGTCTCTTCAACCAAGTGGAACTGGGAGCACTAACCCGAGCATGAATAGCAATCCAAACCAGGGAAATCCGTCTCCAGGGATTGCCAATCCTCCCGTAGGCGGCTCAAATGGCGGAGGTCAAACACCAAACGCTACCAGTTCAAGTGTGACCAGCAAGCAGATTGAGCAACTTAATAGCATGCGAGAAGCTCTCTTCAGTCATGATGGATGGGGCGGCGTAAGTTTTACAATATTTCATAATTCAATTTACCGGCTTCTTCTGGTTGTAGTTATTATTATTATTTATTATCTATTTTGATATAGCAAAATGTGAACCAAGACTCAAGCTGGTAAGAATCGTTTATTTTTCACTCCTTGCAAACCAATAGAAATTATTATTCAATTGATTTGATTTGTATTGGTTCTTACGATATTTCTCTGTTTCTCTTGTCTTATTACTCTGATTAACGAGCGAGTTTCTCAGTTTTTCAAAGGGCATCCAATTGTCAGCAGCAAAATAAGGAAAAAAAATTGTCAGTTGTTTGAAAAAATGTACTCGGATTTTTTTCGGATTAACATGCGTCTACCGTTTGTACCGTATGTATTTTGTTAGATTGGACTAGTGACAATTTTGCCAACAAACAAACAAAACGTTAGAGATGAGGCTTAAGCGGACTCCTTGTGAAGCTGATCATTAGCAAGAAATTAAAGTTTTGTTAAGTTGATCGTTAAATAAGGCATTTTGTTCCAATTTTGGCGGGCATGATGGTTCTTATTTATTGTAGAACGGTTTCATTGATTCAAAGCCTGTCCACTGTAGCTCCTTCTTGACCTCTTCAAAGGTGTGCCCAATGATTACACTGCGCACCGTGTTATCTTCCTTGGCTATATTAATTTTGTTCGTCAACATAGGCGGTAGTTTATATGTTAATATAGTCAAATAAGAATAGAGAAAATTACAAAGAAACAGTGAGAGGTCCCATGAAAAAGAATAGGATGTACATTTTGTTTTTGTTGCGTGCAGGGACATTCCTGGCTCACCTGAGCCAACACATAAAGACTTAGGCGGAGGGCAGATGAGTGCTCCAGCTCCTGCAGGAGCATCCGTTTGGAAAATGAATGTGAACAATGGGACTGATCTTTGGGAAGCTAATCTTCGAAACGGTGGTGCTCCACCTCCAGCTCCTACTACTCAAAAAGCTCCTTGGGGTCATACACCAACGACCAATATTGGTACGCATTAAATACCCGAATTAAAAATAAAAAGTTTTCTGAAAGTGCAAATGTATTCAATAATTAAACTTTGACTGATAGGTGGAACTTGGGGTGAAGAGGATGATGGTGGAGACCAGTCGAACGTGTGGACAGCTTCATCTTCAAGTAATACTTCTGGTCCCAGTCAGGCACCAGCTAACAGTAATTCCAGTGGTTCAAGTGGATGGAACAATATGAGCAACGGTCCTCAACAACCACCTCAGAGGGAACCAAATAATGGAATGTGGAACTCAGCTCCAAGTACAAATACTTTCTCTTGTTCTCTAATAATGTTAACTTTTCACGCATCCGTTTACTAAACCTTTCAAATGGAATTAACAGTGAAAAAAGAGACAAATGATTGGGGAAGTGGTGGTCGTCCAGATGGTGGTGGTGGTGGACGTCCAGACGGGGGTCGTGGTCATGGTGGTCACGGAGGTCCTGATAACCGAGGAGTTGGTATGATTGGGCACGATAATAATCCAGGTGGTCGAGGATGGGACGATGGGCGAAATCAAGGACGAATCAATAATGGATCTGTTGATCAAAATCCCGGTATGTGGAACAAGCCTCAGCCCCCACCAGTGCAACAGCCACCTCCACCTCAGAGTCAATGGGGAGGTGGTGGTAATGTTGGACCTCCTGCCGGAGTTGTTCAAGGCCATGGAATAGGTATGGGTGGTGGAGGAATGGGAGGAATGAAAGACAACATTGGGGGAGGAAAAGGTCCCGGTGGTAGTGGATGGGACGACGTGTCTCCTCCTCCTCAACGAAGACCTGTTCCAAATATTCCAAACTATGATGATGGAACTGCTCTCTGGGGAAATGCCATTCCAGGCCAACAGCCTCAGCAACAACAGCAGCAACACCCTCAGCAAAGAGGGATGCCTCCAAACCGTGGTATGCCCAACAAAATGGATGGTGGAAATCCAATCGGATGGGGTGGCAATCCGAATCGGTAAGCTATCTCAGGAGTCTATTCAATATGGAGGAAATGTGGAGATTAATTTTCATACATAGTTTTAACGAGGTTTTCTTGTCAATCATTGTTTAGTAACAACGGATGGCCAGGGCCAGATGGACCTCAAGATGGTGGATTCAACTCTGGTGGAGGTGGAGGCGGTGGCGGGCAAGGAGGCTGGGATCAAGATAAATCAATTGGATCTTGGGGAGAGCCACAAATGCAACAGCAGCAGCAGGGGGGTGGAAATTCATGGGGGAAGCCGAAAACTCCGACAAATAATCCTTCTGGTTGGGGTGATGAAGGAATCGTGGACACGTCCAATTGGGGAGGGCCGCCAAAGAATTCGGTAATTGTTTCTTGGCTTATCCTGGAAGTAAAATTGAATATAATAAATTAATAATCGTGTCTCACATCGCTTCAATGCTACCTATTGAGTTTGGCGAGTGATTATGGTGATGGCAGGAGGAGTTGTTGAAAATACCAGTTCTTCGTTTGTACAATGGTTTGTACCACCCACAATCGAGCATATTTATTTATGAGTCTTATATATTCGTGGGCTGAGTAGATATTTTCATTTGCTAAAAGTTATTAATGTGTCCTAATTTATATTAATCTTGTATGTTAGCTCGGGGGTGAGTGAGAAATGTACATTTATTTTTAGTTAGAAGGGATTGAGAGAAGAAATATATCTAAGAGCTTATTTTGATTTTGTTCCTTTTGGGAATTTTCCTTGTGGCACATTTCAGGGTTCTAGATACGTTAATGGTAGTCCTAACGCTAACAGTAACACGACTAAGGATCTCTATTGGTCGAATAGACCGTACAAACTGTTAGCCGACTTGGGATATAAGGTCAGCACTGATTTATTATTAAAAAGTGTGTTTTTTTGTGTTTTGTGTCTTGCTTTCAATACTCATCATATTTTTTGATTAATTTCTAAACATTTATGTTTTCTGAGTATGGACAAGTTGCGTTGAGGAGTTGTGATTTTTTTTGTGATTTTTTTTATACACGATTGTTCAAGGGAAATTCATGAGATCAGGCGCTCAGATGGGAAGGCAGCTATAGAATTGTGTTCTTAATATATAGTTGCTTCTGGCCAATCTAAATTGCTTGTGCAAAGTGTGTCGACAATACGGCTTGAGGCGTCTAAGACTGTCCTGTTGTGGAAGCTATTAGCTTTTGGGTAATTGATCGTCAATTTTGAGGTAAAGTTATTAATTTCTATTGGTTTGGACTTTGATATAGAAGGAAGAGATCGAGATGGCTCTCCGTACTTCGAACATGAACTTGTCTGACGCCATAGATTCTTTAGACGGAGTAAGTGGGAGAGGTCCACCTATGGATCAGTCTCTTTGGGGTGGTGGGGGTGGCCCGATGCCTCAACAACGACGTGGCCCGCCTCCTCCGGTCGATGATCATTTTGACCTTGGTCTTGGTGTAGGGCCAGGAGGACCAATGGGAATGGGTCCACCACCTCAACAACGTTACGGAGTTCCAAATCCCAAGGGATTCTCCGGTGACAACTCATTGATGAATAATGTGGCTAACCCTAGTCTGAACAGTATTAATCCAACCTTGTTGCAAAGGATTTTGACTCAACAACCTAACAACCCTCAACAACCGGTAAGACTTCTAATACGATGCATATCAAATGATCCAGTGATTGATTGTTCGTTACTCAGTGAAGCTCTCAATTTATTTAGGGTCGTGTTCAGCCAAATAATGGATCTTCTCAACAGTTTCCATTTAACAAATCAGTTTCTGTGCTGGTTCAACAAATTCAAATGGCAGTCCAGGTACGTTAATTTGATCATAATCATAAAGAAAGGAATAGAATCTCTGTATAATACGATTTCGGTTTATTTTCCACACCTGCATCAGAATCTTCAACGATAATTCTCATAATATATAAATCAACCCTGTAATCATAAGTTATAATGAGTTGTGTGTATCAATAACTATTGGAATTAAAATCAACTTACTGTATTTTCATTTCAGGCTGGCTATCTCAGCAATCAAATTTTGCAGCATCCTCTGCCTCCTCAAAGTTTAGTGTTACTTAATTCCCTGCTTCAGCAAATCAAAAACTTCCAGATGCTAAATCAAGCACAACAGCGAATGGGGAACAGTAACTCACCTGCTGCTCTTCAGTTGAACGTTCAAATTACCAAAACTAAGCAGCACATTCAGAATTTGCATAATCAAATCGCAGCCCAGCAGGCAATTCATGCTAAACAGCAACAGCAGCAGCAACATCAGCAGCATCACCATTTGGGAGGTGGAAATCAGCCCAATAATGATTTCTTCAAGCCTGGACCACCAATCATTGGAGATGGTCGTGGCGGAGGGGGCTCGGGCTCGAATCTGATGGATCCTATGTCAGCTTTGCAGAACAATTTTGGTTCTGACTTTGGTTTACTCAAAGATGGGGGTGGAAGTGGTCAGCATCAGCAGTCAAGACTGAGTCAATGGACTAAAATGCCGTCGCTGGATAAAGACGATATAACCCCTGGGGCAGAATTCAGTCGAGCCCCTGGACCGCAGAGTAACAATGGAGCCGGTGGCCTAATGAAGAATAACTCGAGCTTGATACTCGGGCAGTCTGACAAGTAAGTTTTTTTGCGGAAAATCTCAATTTTTATCGTATTCTAGTATTCTACATTAATTTTAATGATTTTCAGCACTTGGTCTTCATCAGTTGGATCTCGGTCTGGAAATGATGGATGGCCGACAGATCATTCTAATTCCTCCGCCCCAGGAAGCGGCAACGGCTCGAATATGAATATGGGAGACGGGTTGAAGTCTGACCCTAGTGTAAACATGAATTCTGACGCTTGGCAAACAGACTTGGTACCGGAGTTTGAACCAGGAAAGCCCTGGAAAGGTACTCAAATTATGAAGTCGGTGGATGACGATCCAACTCTTACTCCTGGTTCTGTAAGTTAATGAAACCTATTTGTTGAATGTTTCATTGGTACAAACATTTACTCATGTACTCTTTTGTATTTGTGTAGGTTGTGAGATCTCCTTTGAGTCTGGCAACTATCAAAGATGCTGCAGAGATTTTTGCCAAAAATTCTTCATCAGTAGCATCTTCAATGGCCACTGACTCAATGCCCCTCAGTTTAAGCTCAAGCAGCACTTGGAGCTATACGCCTGCTTCTGGCGGTTCAACTAACATTGCAAAGTACAGGAATTCGTTTTTTGGCATGCTCATTTCTTTTTAATTGTGTGCTTATGAATGGTAATTATTTACTTTCAGCTCCTTGGCAAAATTGAACTCAACTCGTGATCTTTGGGAATACGGGACAGGAGGAAATGGAAATGGTGGCCAAGGGTCTCGGCCTCCACCGGGCTTACCAAAGAAAGGACCAGGGCCGTCAGCTCCTGTGACTAATGCCAGTGGAAATTTGGCTGCTGGATCTAACTCATTCCGTAATAATTCTTGGGGACCTAATCAAACCGGTGCTGGTGGTCCAGGTAACTCTTACTTGTGGCTCCTTCTCAGAAATCTCACTCCACAAATCGATGGTTCAACTCTCAAGACCCTCTGCGTCCAACATGGTCCACTGCAAAAGTTCCACTTGTACTTGAACCATGGGGTAGCCTTGGTCAGGTACTCAAGCCGAGAAGAGGCAGCCAAGGTATTTACCAAATTAAGTACTAATCTTTATGAGCGATTTAATTTATAAGTTTGTAGTTATAAGAATAATTTAAATGATTCGCAGGCTCAAAATGCTCTAAACAATTGTGTGTTGGGCAACACAACGATTTTGGCAGAAAATGCTGGGGAGAATGACGTGCACAGTTTACTCCAAGGCCTTAACGCTGTAAGCAATGCTCAGCAGCAGCAGCAACAGCAGCAACAACAACAGCAGCAACAACAACAGCAGCAGCAACAAAGCAACTCAGGTACGGCATCTCCGCAAAATTGAAGACTCGGGCTGAAGCCACACAGCTTTTATCTTTTGAGTACTCTCGTCTAAAGTATCTAGTCACCTTTATTTTGTGCTTGCTAATGGAGCAATTTTTGCTGAATGAAAAATGACGAGGCTGAACCCCTTACAGCTTGTCCTCTGACCTTGCTGGTTTTATCCATCGTTTCCTATAATGACATTAGTTTTGTTAGTGATTTTTATGGGTGACGAGGTATTTTAGTTGAGAGAACTTATACTTATACCTGTTGAATCAAGCGACTGAATGGGGGGTTTTGGGGCTGTTTTTTTTTGTTTTTGTTTTTGCTGTGATGGCAAAATGACAGGCTTCTCTTCAGGAAGTTCGAGGGATGAGAATCCATGGGGTGTTCTTCGTGATAATAGTCCTCTGTGGTCGAACAACCCCTGGGGAACGTCTGGCTTGGATGCCCCAGACCGTGCCACCCCCTCTTCTCTGAATTCTCTCTTGCCTGGTGATCTTCTAGGTGGTGAATCCGCCTGAATCCTCACACAAACCACCTCTCTACAAGACTTAAAGTACCATCCATCTGAATATCCTTATCACGGAGACAGTATCCAATCCTAACGTGATTATAATATTCTAGTTAGCTAATTCTAACCACTCCTAGGTTTTATCCTAAAAGATATCGTGCGTACAACAAGAACATCTATATACCTGACGTGATCCAATCATCCCAATTTTAGTTTGTTAAGAGAATCGTCTGAAACAGAGGTTAGACACGGAAAGACGTGAGTCCACAAGCACACACTCACCTAATCCAACACATTTCATTGTTCAAGCTCAGTTTTACTTTCACTACAATATTTTAGTCAAAAGAGTCAATATTATTATAATTTACTTCTAGGACGCTAGAGCTAATAAGTTTATAGGTGATACATACTCGGTAGTGATTTAAGGAGCAGGGATTGAGCAGCTTCTGCTGTGCTGTGAGCAATAACTCTTGTCTTTTTTAAAAAATTATTCACCAAGACGAAAGGAGATAATCTTTCTAAGTTTGACCCATTTTCAAACCTGACGACAAAGTTTCATTTGAATCGTATTGACCTCAAGTTATTATCATGTATGACCTTTCTGACCTCATCAGCTCACCATTTAATTGGCGGTGGGTTCTCGCCCGCCTAACCTACTGTACGTCACACTAAACTGTTATATTGTGCCCCCGTCAGTACCGAAGACATTTACATTTACCTTGTCTTTTTTTTGTTTGTTTTGTCCAAAGAGGTGTGTCTCTTTGAAGAGGTATTTTATTGGTCTATAGTACATGTTAATTAATATTATAATTATTTTTATGGCTGCTGATCTCACGCGTATTCCTCGTCGTACTACTAACTATAACATGTAATATTATATATGGCTGAGCTAGTAGATTGTAAGGCTGTAGACTCCAGATTATTATTACCTGTTGCTAAGAACTGAAAGATTATTGATGATCATCTCGTCTGGAATTGGCCAGATTAGACTGAATATAATTTGAAGTTTGGGATTATGGCTAGAATCTATAATCTCTTGATAATGAATCCAAAGGAAATGCAGTGAAATTGCCTCCTACTGGCCATTTCAAAGTGCAAACTTACTTTTACCAATATTGTTATTACCAAAAGCAAATATCATGTTTGTATTCTGTCACAGACCTTCTCTCTGTCTTCAAACAAGGCGACCATTCATGTCTCCTCCTCATATTATATCCTATTGTGATCAAAAAAACAGAATGGGTTCGGAAACCTCCCACTCTAGGCTTTCGAATATTAAACAAGTAGATTCTGGTCGCTTGAACTCATCTTCTTGCGAAAAGAAGCTGGAGCTATTCAAATGCTAAATGTACTAAGATATATAAGACAATGTGCAGGAGTCATTCATGTAGAAAACAAAAACGAGTTCAAATCAATTGAAGTCAGACTGCCCAAGAAAACCATGGTTTTTCAAGTGACTTAACTGAATATGTCTCCTCTCTCCAACTACTAGTTTTGTAGCACTGGGGGCCAGAGGATTGATATGGAATTATAAGGGATGAGTAGGTATTTCAAAGTCTTCTCATGAAATTATCGATTAGTAGTTATAGCTTAATTACTTGAGCTGAACGATTCACCAAAACATATTACCTTAAAACTCTGACTACAAAAAAAACTAACAAAAACTGTTGCCAAGTGTAGAGAAACATTGTGAGCAATTCTCGAGTGATATTATCCACACCAATGTGTAATGTAGGGATAACTATATAATAATATTATTAATTGCAAGAATATACTATAATTTTTAGGATTTTAATTACCGTAAGGATGATGATAATAATTGCTATCAATAATAATTATGATTATTAATATGCATGCATAATACTTCCACCATCATACAGAATGATGATATATTACATGGAAGGGGTATGCACATGGATATTATGTTATTATTATTAAATTACGGTTATATTTTAAGATGATGTCTGTGTGGTTTTAATTAGTTTCTAATGACGAATTGGAGTAACTCTTCTAAATACCAGTTAACTATGCCTAACTCTAGTAATAAGGTTTTACTGTAAGCTATCAATCGCGGTATATTTATAACATTAAATTAGTCCTCTCTTAATTGTCTTTCTCTTTTAAGTATTATCGCACTCTATTATTATTATAATATTATTATTATTATTATTACTACTATTAATAATATGGTGAGCACTTGAGCGTATTGAGACCGATACCGATCCGTGTATGGCATTGTACAGAAGCAAGATTATGTGACTTCTAAGTTAAATATTAACGAAGCTCTTTTTCCGACAATTTTGAGATCCCATTTCCTAGGGTTTTATTTAATTTAATCGGCTAGAAGGAGTAATTTGATAGGATTAGGTTTTTTTTTTTCTAAAATGGTTTAAAAATATTAGTATCAATTTAGGGCCATATCGATTTTACTGCAGGATTGACGAACTGCTCAAGGTTATTATTAGGGATTACATGGAGTTCACATTCGTATAGGATTAAGTATTTAAAGAGGGTCCGTAGACTGCTAGGGAATTGTATGATGTTTATCTTTATAATAACCAGGCGTGCTTGAGAAAAGGTTGTTCATTGTGGTCAAGTTGCAATATATAATTACGTTGGTAGTTTAAAAATTCTGCTTAAAACTTATGGTCTCGTTTTGACAGCCAGGGAAGAGGAGAATGGCAATGGTAGGATTTGAAATTCTTCTTTTATCTTTATCGATTTGGAAACAATGAGAACAGATGCTACTGAAAAGACTCACAGATACGTTTAAAAGTTATATAGGAAAGAAAAGATTCCTCATAATAATGTCAGTTGACTACTAAACACACGGTTCATCCATTCGTTCACAACGCTGATGTTAAAGTCATGATGATAAGGGACTGATCTTGTAAGACTAGTGATTAGCTGTAGGAACTAACAAATAAGTTGGATGGCAAGAAGAGTTAGTAGTCAATTACCGAATGGGCAAGGCTCGCCTGATGACCGCCTATGGAAAAACAATATGGTATCTTGTGGATAAGGTGAGGTAAGTACAAAGTAAAGCTATAGATGATTTAAATAATTTGGAAAGGTTGTTAAGTAGGTATTCATATTTGCATTCACTACATGAAAGTTTAATCACCTCTTTGCATATCCTAAAGATAGTTGATTCTTTGTGGAACTTTCCACTGGGTGCATGCAAATCCACACTTCCTAGAACATGATCGTGTAAACCTACCCACCACCATACGACATCAACATAATCCATTCACACACATTACTCCACAATAATATACACACAGCTCGTATGCAGAGTATCTGGTCCTCAGTATTTCTAAATACATGGAGACAAAAATGCAGATTGAAGGCGTAATTGTAATTTTAGTAATTCCAATACTATTATGCGTAAATGTATGTTAGGAAGATGTTGGGAAGCGGTGGGATTGCAATATATGGAAAGTTAATGAGGAGGACTTGTAGTTACGATTAAGGTTTTAGATAAGGAGATTTGTGATTCACATGCATTTGACGCTGATGAGGGAAGAGGTGATAAGCCCATACTAATTATGTCTTTTGGAGGTTCATATGGTGAGTGAGTGTGTCGATTTTTTTTGTTTCAAAAGAGACGAACATAATATACACAATACGGGGATTATCATTCATTGTCTATAGTGATGAGGTATAGATAAGTGATCATGGCATTTGCTCAGGCATCTCATATACATAAATATGCATACATATATATATATTATTATTGAATACCTCTATGAATAGATTATAGAGTTATTGTATTTCCATAGGATTATATAGCACCCCTCTGCTATTTTGGATGAGATAGGTCTAAGTTGTTATTTTAGAACTTTGTAGGGCCTCTTAAATGTAAATGGAGGACAGTTGTTGTGCAAGTGACTTTTGTTGACATTAGAAGACAATTAGGAATAAGGTTTGCGTTGAAGAGGATTATTAGGTCAAATCAGGGTGGAGTTATGATAATGGGTGTTAATGATGTGTTCTATAATGCGAAGGAAATGTTTAAAAGCAAGAAGTTTGAGGGAATACGTAGCAATCGTTGAGAGTCATCAAAAATCTGATTACATTGACAAGTTTGTGATGTTTGAGGATCAAAAAAAGTATTCCATATTTCGATTGAGATAAGTTTTTGCTGCTATCCTCCTATCTCTTCCGTCGACATTTCCTTCGTCCAGTCTCCTCCTATCATCTACCAAGTTTCCATGAGTTCCGTTCTCCATGTCATCCCGTCATGGTGTCGTGTATGTAGGTGGATGATATATACTATGTAGTTATGAAGTTGTACAAATTATTAAGACTTTAATCACGTAAATGATTCATGATCGGGCTGATGTCATCAAGTGACCAATTTTTCGGTGCATTTCCCAGCATTCAAAGTAAATTGTGAGAAAATTTTCATTGATAGTGAGTTCCTTTTTTATTATGAGGATATTGTGGTAATCGAGCGTAAAAATTGGGCGATGCCTTCTATTCTCTCGGATTGGCTTCTTCAATTCGGTATTGTTTTTCTAAAGGAATAGGGCTTAATGGATTGTGTATAAAAATGTGCTAATCAATCAGTGTTGGTTATTAATTAAGTAATTGATTCCGGATTACCGAGACCTCTCACTTGCCAAACGGATGTATTCAAGTCAAAATACTGTGCATGTCATTATTACGTTTTAGACAGATGTTCATCCATTATACGCTGTTTATTTTACTGAGCAAAAGGAATACGTCATTATAATTACCAAATGTTTAAAAGACTTTTTTTTTAGATTTTTATTTACTTAAAAAATGTGGTTTTCGTGGCTTAAAAATGAAAATGTACAATTATTCAATCTAATCATTACTCGAAAGTGTTAATCTCAAAAAAATCAACTCCTGGGGTAGCTACGCCCTTCTTAGGGACTCTTCATAATCTAAGTCCCTATCCTAAAGCTATCTAAAGTGAGACAATTAATCTTCCTCATAGTGGGATAAATAACTAGCACTCAAAGTCTATTATAAGGTTGCCTACGAGGGGGACTAAATGTCACAGGCTAGACGGATTGTATAGTGAATCCATCTACTACACATTTTATGAACAGCCCCTCAAACTGTTACTATTATTAATTGTATGGCTTTATGTATTAAAATAATAATAATGTCATGTTTTGCAAAGTATTATTAGTTGTTAAATCATCTTATTGAAATTGTGATTTAAATAATTAACACTCAATCTCTGGTCTTTAAATGACTTTTTTTTGTATTAAAAAAAGTTGAGATCTCTTGTGTTGTTTTTAAGAAGAGCTATAGAAATTGGAATATAAATATGGATAGCCCTTCTTGTAAAAAAGAGGCCGAGTGGTTGTATTGCCTTTACTTGACCATAAGAGAATCAAATCACGCTTAATAACCTTTGACCTTTTTCCATCCTCTTAATTAACTAAGCGCAAGTTCTCCGAGGACGGATTGGGATGATATGAGATTTCGAAATATCCTAGGAAGTTTCGATAGCTCAGTGTGAGCCCGAGAAGTCCTTGCTGAGGACTGGCCACTACTACTGATGTCAATAATTGTTGTACTCAAAACTCAAGCCCTACGATAAAAACAAGAATGAATCCTCAAGGAATGTAATCCAGCCAGATTTATAAAAAACATACATACCCGACGTTTCTGACGTTTCTAGCTCAAAAACTGAATGTAATCTTTGTCAGTCCTAGAATTATTTAGTTGTAGAGAAAATTAGCAAAAAACTTGATCTTTCATTCTCAATAATCTAGTTCAGAGTTGTGCTTAATCACGTGGTAACGATATAATGCTCTCTCCAGACCAATTACACACATACAAACATACCTACCATACCCTATCATTCAGGCACCTTCTACCTAATTAGTTGAGTAGTTAATTGTCTGTTAAAAATAATTAATCTAGATCTAACCTTTTGTGAGTGGTGGGCGGGTGGGTCAAAATCCGAGGCATTAAAGTTCCCATTCCCAGTGATCTTGATAAAATTCCCACCCCGTTTGCTCCACCCACAGTATCTCGCTGTCCGTTTTGACCCGCTGGCCCATTTGAGTACACGAGTTAAGCCTGGATTAATTATTAATTTAATTAATAATTAATTACAATTACATATGGTCTAGTGGGACTAGGAAGAAGGGTGTGGTTAGATCTTGAGAAAGATCATGTAATTTGTAATTGAATGATTTCCTTATTAACTCTATTCTGATTGTATTCCTTTAATTGATCGGTGGATTGATGTCCCGGTTCCATTGCATTTTATATTCAAGAGACTTCTGTGATTGTTTTCAAATTTATTCATCATTTTAGTTCACGAGTATTTCAAATCACATTTACATTTCAAATGTAAATAATACGACTACCGAATGAAAGGATTCCCCAGTCCCAATGGAATTTATTTGGGTGGACATTTTGGGAGAGATTACTTTGTTAAAAGATATACGATCCACGAAACTTAGTTATTCATATTTGATTGCAGTCTCTAAACCATATCATTTTAATTGTACTTAATGCATAAAATATTCGTACGTATGTGTTAGTTATAAAAAAAATACTAAAAAAAATGCAGCATTCAGCTTTTACGTAATAGAGGTTATCCCGATTAATGATCTTATTTCTGAGTTCAGAAAATTAACTTAGATTGTAATTACTTTAATTTTAATTAAGAATTTATTATTAATATTACGAAATAATATGCTTGTCCTCCTCCATATAGTAAGTGCTAGGTGGATATGTATGAGATTAATCAATTAATTGAGGTTTGCTAGGTTGATCAGTATTTTAAGAGACGGTGCAAACTATAAAAGCAAAGTCTGGATTTGGATTTATAATCTTCCTGGTTACGAACGAAAGACTTCTGGATCAGAATGATGTTCAGTTTGTGTTAATTGTATGTACGTTAGTGTTAAAATTTAATTGGGTTAAGATTTTAGTCCCTGGTTGATTGTAGTTTTAAGGTCCAATAGTGAAGGATTTATGAGAGGTTAAAAATGATTTAAAAGCTATGCACACATACAAAAAAAACCACAACACACACAGACCTTTTCCCATCCCACAACGATGTGTTATAGTAGTTGATACACCTGCCATGGCCAACTTCTTTATAGTCAGTTCAATCATGTCATAATCAGAGTAGAAAATAGATTTAATTAGCTAACTGTACGATTTTAATTACTACATTCGGTTTGGGCCAGAAAGGGTCTCTAAAGACTCGTCAGTTCTTAGAGAGTCAATGTGCCACTTAATATACATCCATACACGTATTTAACGATTCAACCTACACTGCTCTAAGTACTTCCAGAAGTTGTAGGGGATTTTAATGGATTTTTTTTTAAAACTAATAGCTAATTAAAAAGTCTTACCTGTTGATATGCAAAAACGAAACCAAATGGAATGTGAGAATGAGGACGAGTGTAGAGAAGCTACCTACTATATAGATTAATGTACACTATTATATTACGAACATTTTACACACATATGATAGAAGGTCAAGGAGTTGATTTCATTTGATGTGTCTTCAACATTTTTCGAAACCCGAGTCCACTCGGGATTTCAAAGTCCAGATTTGTGAGGTGTTCAGGTTCAGTCAATTTTGTTCTTTTTTTTGGTTTATGGATTTCTATTAAATGATTCCGTGTATAGAACAGATTTAATTTCAGGATCTGACTGGTGTGATGTTAATTTTATTATAATTATATTTACTGGAGGAGGAATACCGTTGAAAATATTGAGGTACAGGGATGATAGAGATTTTGACAAAAAACAAGTGATGAACTTTGGGGTAGAAGAGCGGTTAGTCTTTGGCTGATTAGTTCACAAGCTAAGTAGATGATAAATATTTGGCTGAGAAAGAGGCAATGCATTGTGTACGTACCTTTGATTATTAATTATAACATTGCTTTGGTAAAAGTTTGAACGAGAACTCATTAATTAATATGGATTAAGAGTGGAGATGTAAGAACGAGATGTACATTACTTAGTTACGATTCAATCACATCATCTTCTTTAGTGTTTGTAAATTGTATTAATTTAGTTCATGAAGAGGAGCTGAAAATGGTTGGCTCTTGTGCTGCAAAATACACTCCGTGTGCTCTGGCTTACTTCATCCCGAACCGTATAATAATTACAGTTAATTAGTCCTTAATAATCCAGATTTCATTCAATCCATCTGTGCATATTGTACTTTATAAGCTGTAGTGTTTAAGTATTATTATAAATTAAAAAAATGTGTTAAAATTTTATTCTTTCCCTTGTGTTTTTATTTATTTTTATGGTTTCATTTATTTTGGGGAGGTCCATGCCTTGTCATCACAAGTATTTGACCCCACTATTGTGCATGATACACAATTTACAGATACAGATTGCATGACCACTTTACACGTTGGAAACCACATGCCCCTCACCTGTACCTACTCTTTCATTACTCCCCATGATCTTTGATGAAACGTATAGGAGAGCCGAAACAGATAACTTTTTTTGAAATTCAAATAAGTTGTCTGAATGCGACAATATTGCAGTCCTGGATTTAAGGTGAGATTGAGGTCAGATTTGGTCAACCATGGAGTATCTTGAGGGTTTATAATCTCCGAAAGAATTTTGAAGTGGATAATAATAATATAGCTAACCAAGTGCTAATTGAGTAATCGCTTCCTAATTGTAATTAGTACGACCTGTAATCATATCATCATCACTTACTAACTGTTAGTAGCTAGGCAGGAGAACCCTTCAAGTAATAACTCTGCTAACTACTGAACTTGGAGGTTCATTGTTCAATCGTCGCCATTTGTTTCAGAAATGAAAGTGATAGCTCTGCTGGCCAAATTAAAAAATTAATTTTTATTAATTACCGAAGCTCTATCCAGGCAATATAGGTAAAAATTACGTATAATGAGTACAATAACAATAATTACCAGTTAAGAGAGTTAGCCAAGGTTTTATGATGATGATGAGCTCACTGGATAAGGATTCAACTTGTCTTCGTCCATGTGCCGAGTGTGCAATTTGTTGGTGCAGGCCGTTGGAGTATTCTTTATAAAATCATATCCCTGTAAAATATAATTACTTTTCATAGTTTTGAAAAGTAATGACTAGTTACTGGACCTTAAAAGAATGGCACAAGTAAAAAAAAAAACTCGCATACGGTATGGAATCGGATACACCCAAATGTCTATTCACACTTAAATACATGAAAATTTAAAAGTCCAATTTTGCAAGAAATAAAATTGAGATATGGGAAATTGGAAAGGTTTCCTTTTTCAAAAAGGTGAAATCAGGAATTTCAGAGATAAAAATTTGACGACAATGTGCGATAAAATGATTCACTTCTTCGAGGCAGAACCAGACAAGAGAGACAATTAAGCCCTTGTGCAATTGTGTATAAAAAAAACCCCCTTGACCACCTTGAACTCTGTGAGAAGAGCCAGTCCTTTAATTGTGAGATTAATTAGTGTGTAATTAAATTAATGACATAAGTGTAAAGATAGGATAATAAAAGTCAAAAAGGTTTATGTGCCAGTGGAAATGTAAACTAACCCCTCCTGGAGAACAAAATAACTCAATATTTACTGACTGAGATCATACATTTTCCCTACCGATTTTATTCCAACGCTAAATTAGCTAAATAATTATTTAATCGTGCAAAGCTTGAGATTATGTTGTCAAATTTGTAAAATATTCAATTTCTTTTCGGCTATTATTATTGTTTTCAGATGTGGAGCTCAGAACAGGACTCTTTCCTGTTTGAATTGTCAACCGATGAGTTTTTGAGAAAAATATATCCAAAACTTATTCATCTTGAGTTTTAATATTTTGAGTTTTAAAAAGGATGAACTAAGTAATTTTAATATTAAATAATGGGAAAATGTGGTATAAAATTAGTTTTTTGAAATCGGAGATGCAAATAGTAGAAATCTGCTCTGTGTGATATAACCTATGGAAATACAAAATGTGTGCTGCTTATAATATTGACTTGTTGCTGATCATCTTCTAAACCCCCGAAAAATAGTTTATTACAGTCAATGACAACTAGCTGATTAAACCTAGAGAGCTCTATTTCCTATAAATAATCGAAATATCACCCTAATTGTATTCCTAATTGACGAGTTAACTTTAGATAGATGAGTAGGTAAAGAAGTACCATATGAATAAGTCTGAAGTCTGTGGAATTCCAATCCAATTAATGCCGATTAATGACTACCTTTTAATACCGGCCTAATCTTGACCGAGCAATGAAACAATACTTATGAAATATATTGACCTCCAAGGGTCAAATTTGTAATGGTGATGATACTGACCTTCCCGAAAGGGTCTCTCTGAAAAGGGTGGTCTTTGTGACATGAATATATATCCCAGTTGTTACAAAAAACGAGTGGAAATATATTGATAATTTGTGTGATTAACTTACAAAAAGAATCACAAGAAATTCAATAATAAATTGAAATGACGAACGAAGATAAACGAATTAACCTTTGACCTCAACCAGGCAATTGTTATATCAGTGAGAGCTATTATGTCTCCTATTTCTGTAAATACATCAGAAAATACGTAAAGCAATGAGGTTATCACATCACCGATAAGGTAGTCCATAGATAAGTGTCAGGTAATTAAGACTATATAGGTAGATAAGGTCATTGCAAAACCCCTGAGGGAATTGCAGCCTTGAAATTCTTTCAGATTTCTGTGAAACCTTACGTCTCTACTTCTTAAGACCGTGTCAAAGGCTTATGCACTCATCCGTATGCCGATGCTTCGATTAGCTCGTCGATGAGTGCCTACTTTGGAGTGTCGACAAGTTCTTTATTCACGCTTCTTCCTAAAAACAAATCTCTGTTCAATTCAATCAACTATATAGAAATATATTATTGTAAATGATGCTCCGTAATGCAGGCAATCTCTCATCGTCTCTCTTCCTTCTATCCTTTTAATTAATTACCTGGAAGTACTTGTATTGTAATTAATAGGCTAAGCAAGTGTGCCTCATTGTCTTAGGTATCCAGCGGCTAAATATTACATAACAACTTATAGAGTTATCATCAGGAATGTGCTATGTAATTAGTATTGTTAGATAATACGCAAAAAGGACATTATTCTATAAATCACTCACTACTACTACCAAAGTACCCATGTACATGTACCGTATGTGACTCAATAAGCTGGAACATTTGTGACTTCCTTAACGATGCGAAATTCTAATTAGAGTCTCAAACAATAATTAAATAATTAACCTTAATTAATTAGAGTCAACTGCTTGTCTTCAAATATACAAAAGAAAAGGCCATGGAACGGCCTCTGAGTCCCTGTAGGGTTTTCCTAGATTACCTCAGGTCATCTTCAACTTTTGAAAACCACCAAAAATGAGAGTGTGATGTCTATACGTTCTCGTAAAGCAAGAATTTCAGTTCGTCCAAAATTTAAAATTCACAAGAACAATTTACTCGTAATTGTTAGTTAACTCTAGACCGATTGACAAAGCACTTTTTCTTAATTAGAGACCATTTCTGAACCTTTGTATTTCGTAATTTGTTCGATCTTCAGCATGAATTAATTGTTTAATGAATGCCTCTCTTACTCTAACCATGTCGTGTTTGAAAAGACAAGTTGAAAAATTATCCATCGAATTTTAATTTCGTCGATACTCAGGACGAGTGTTAGTATCAAATACGTCGACCGAAAAACATTATAAAATGTGGCAATCAAAAAGTATCAAAGGGACTTATTTTGAAGAAAATTGATATCAATTGACTATAGTTAGTCATTGGGATTGCATTACGATTTTAATGTGTAATTATAGCTGCAAATTTAACTAGGACTGTAATTGGTATTGTATTTTCAATGAAATTGCGATCGTAATATCAGTCGTATTTAAATTTACAATCCTTAATCGTAAATCAGTGACTCAAAAACTCAGAGCTTGTCCTCCCATGTCTCAATTAGAAAATAAATATGCAAAAAAAATTCAGAGAATCACTAGCCCAATTCAGATTTTGGGTGCGTGCAGTCTGAGGGTTTCTGATTAAGTAATTAATTAATTCTAAATAAATAATGGAATAAATAATTGGACCTAATCAAGAGAGTCTGTGGTGATTAACGAGAAATAATTATTCTATCTACGGCTACTTAATGTTTAATTTTACTTAGAAGGTGGTACTTTGGAGGTGATCCATTCAAATTATAAATGTTGAGTGAGTATTACTAATTAAACTTAAGATTAATTAAATATATATATATACATAATAAGTCTTTAGTATTTAAAATACATTCATCTCATTATTTATTCCCAGCTAGATTAGTCACTGTCAAGTCTCAAGTGTCAGTACGTTAAAACAAACACAGCTTGAAACCCTTATCCACAAGAAACGCTTAGAAATACTGCACCGAACATGCCAAATTAGGCTGAATAACAGCCTCCAAAAAAATGTCAAAAATATTTCCAAAATAAATAAAATCCGTATAAAAAAACTTAATTATTTTTTAAAAACTAAAAAAAAATATAAAATGTTTTGAAATTGTGTACATAAAAAAGAATGATTTTAGTTTTAGCTGTAGATCTAAAATGTACCTTGATGACCTTATCGGGTAGACGTGGTTTGTCAGATCTCATCGCTCCGTTATTATACAACCTTGTGTACGTGTTTCAATGTCTCTGTTGTATTTAATCAATGTTGCATGGGTATATTGATGTGATGTAAAAGTAAAGTAGATATTCCACGATTCACTGTTTACAAATTATTGAAGAGGGTGAATAGATGTGTTACATAATGTAGAGTTGGGTAGTTTTTAAAAAAGTTTCGAAATTCATGCGAAATAATTTCCAAACTTATTTTGTTGTGGCCAGCGGGAACTTATAGGATTTCTTCCTTCCCAATGCTTCTCCTAACTCCTAGTGAACATGTAAAAAATGTTATAGATGCATCTGTCAATATTTCTAGATTTAGGACGTTTTTTTATCACGTCACGCACATATTTCTTTAGTGACTAGATTAGATGTTGTAATTGAAAATATTTATAAATAAATGCAAAATTCAACCAATTCCAAGTTTGAGATTGTTTTATTTCACATTTGGATGAATATCAACGGTTCTGTAATAATGTGAACGAACGGATCTAACATGAAGATTTCAGATCATTTAATCAAAGCCTTTGTAAAAATAATTTTACAAATGTAGTATTGAGCTTCATGGCTAGTGTAGACAAAATTGGTAGTGTTGATAAGATAAATACGAGGCAGCAATTGGATGAATTTAATCAATAGTGAGGGCCTTTATATACTTGTCCCTTGAGTAAGAAAATGAATTTGGAGAGATTAAAACTGGTTGAAACATATACCTGAACTTTAAAAAAAACTGAACATTACACCCGATACTAATTTTTTTGAGTTATTTATTGAGACGGTCACTCAGCTGCAGCTCTGAACAAAAGACTCCCAAATATATATTGTTCTAACAATTAAATTAAATAGTAAGTGTCGAATGCATGAAATTTTCGATTAAAAAAATTGAATAACAAATTTGCTCCAACACCAAAAACGATCCATATTGTTTTAAAAGCTGTAAAAGCATGTCTGTACTAAATAAGGAAGGTCTACTCTCATTGAATTGGAATTTTTGAAAACCAATTATCGTGGAGCAGTAGATCTCAGATTAAGAAAGTTTGACTGACTGGTTCCTGGACTTCTTGTTTAATTCTTGAATGATTCAACATTGTCATTAAAAACTGTTCTGGTGTATTTGTCCACGTCCACAATATTTACTTTGAGAGCTTTGAGGTTGGCTTGAATGCGTTTTAAATCCGTTTGCATCCCAGCAGTCGAGTAATAGACAGTTAGGTCAACTTGTGTAGCATCAGTGGAATCTTTGACCTAATGAATGGTAAAAAAATGCTAAAAAATAGTACATGAAAGTAATGAAGAGCTTGCATACAACGAAGACCTTTTTAATCAGACGTAACCATGCGGTTTATTTAATTTTCAAAGTACTGTCATTTAGCCCCAAATGAATGCATAAATACATAAATGTATGTGTGTTATATTTTATAGTTTGTGTTAGAATTAAGGAGACGGAAGACTCTCAGGGCCATCAGGGGTCATAAGCTCAACTGTTGTGGTCAAGTCTCCATCCACACCACAAAATCGGTCAGCTACAATCGGGCAAGGTAAAATATGTCCAAATAATTATTATATTTCGAATTGGATTAACTATTTGAATGATCAGATAACCTCCACTGAAGCTTAATGGTGGACTTCTTTGAACAATGGATGCACAACTCCTCTCGTTCCAGGGCTCATCTCTGCTAATCAAACATGAATAAATATCCCACACTATGCAACATACAAGAACTACCAAGTATCCAATGGGTACATACGTTTGTGCTAGTCGGGCTAGCTGCCTTCTTCTTGCAGCCATTTTTCTGAGACAGCAAATGACTAGAAAAACGATGATTGGGAAGATAACAATAGTTGAAAGAATTGGTACCACAATCACTTCCGGTTTAACTGTAAAAGGAAAATTATTGGCATTTGGAAATATATTTTTTGGATGATGGACAAGATGGATTTTCATTGATTGGCTATTCTAATGGAACCTCATTACGTAGAGGTAAACTCTAACTCCCCATATCAGCCGTGAATGATCAAGGGATCTTTACCTTTTAACCTTTGACAGATTTAATTAAGACCTGTCCATATTGTATTGTATATCAGCAGCAAAGCAGTTTCCTTGTTTACTGTTTCAATCTCTGAACTCAAGCTAACAATTAGGTAACACGTTTGATAGATTAACCGTCTAAAGGAACAGTTGCTGCCACAGCTCATTAGCATTAGCAAATTCATGTAAATAGAGCAAGGGAAAATGTACTAAAACTTGAGGAAACATTAAATATGGTAACATTTATCGAATTAAGTTTTTTGAATAAGAACTTTTGAAGACAAAAAAAACTTACAGGTGCAACTTCATATAGCCCGAGCCAGGTTGATAAACAATTTCAAGCTTCTAAGCCAATTTATGAAAATCGGTGGGGGTACCCCAATAGAGCCACTCTAGTATTTAAATTTCGCAAAACTAACGTTGTATTTGCTATTTTAAAACCGTAAACTACCAGTGTGCAAAATTTCCGCTGTCCAGCCTATTTTGCCCATCTTCGAACTCATTCGTTATATTGACCCTATACACCCGTGTCAAGTCCATCGGACACGTTTGAAGAGAGTTATCGTGCGGACGGACGAATTAAGGTTCCTGCATACCAAATTTTAGAACAGTAGGTCCATGTTAATAAAACCCCCTATGATTGACCCCCACGGGTCATTCCTTCCATGCGATTTGAAAAAATATATGATAATACCTTATATTTGGCGTTCAGGTACCTACATACCATATTTTAGAAATGTAGGTTCATGTTAAGAAAACCCCCTATGATTGACCCCCACGGGTCATTCCTTTCATGCGATTTGAAAAAATATATGATAATACCTTATAATTTGCATTCAGGTACGTGCATACCAATTTTTAGAACTGTAGGTGCATGTACAGAAAACCCCCTATGATTGACCCCCACGGGTAATTTATTTAGTTTATAATTTCCATACTCAACTATTAGCTCATAATATTATCTAACGTACCAGTTTGCAAAGTTTCGTAGCTTTAAACCTATGTTATAAAATACCCCCTACGGTTATTTGACACCCACGGGTCAATCTTTAGACCGATAAGGCCCATCTACGAACTCGATTCCTAATTTGGGCCAGCGGTGATGTGTACCAAATTTCAGAATCCTAAGTCAATCCTATCGAGAGTTATCGCGCGGATGGACAGACGGACGGACGGACACGGTGATCACATAAGCCCTGGCTCGGGCTAAAAATTAAAGTTGCCAAATAAAAAGGGTCATGGTCTTTTTTCTAAATTTTCAAAGGAAAAAATTCCATAATGCGTTTATGTGTTAATTTGCAACCATCAAATTAAATTTTAGGACATAAGCACTGAATATGATATGTACGTTTTAAATTCAAGTCCAGTCCTTAACGAATAAATCACAAAAAAAGTTATTAAATTTCACCCTTCTATATGAAAAACCATTCAATTGTTTCTTTAAAATTTAAAAAAGAGCGCTGCATAACTTATTAAATTTCATCCTTTTCAATGAAAAACCATTCAATTGCAGCTTTTAAAGTTCAATAAATAGCGCTGCATTAGTTATTAAATTTCTTCATTTTCTATGAAAACCTTTTAAATTGCTTCTTTAAACGTTCGATAAATAACGCTGCGTTAGTTTT